>JAMKCH010014549.1:0-75066 GCA_023653785.1 Ophioderma brevispina
CTACGTCGAAATGCTCCTCAGTGCTTTCAGCACTCTGTCTACTCGGACGCTTTTCTGCAACGTTGTTGATACAACCTTTGGGCGTGCACCTCCAATGGCCATGGCTGATGCACCCGGATCTTCACCTTCTGGGATGACCAGGGGCGGAATGGTAATGTCGCCAGAGTCTATTTCCATCAGATTGGTTCCGGTGTCCTTCTCGATCCCAAGCTTCCTTCCAGACCTTAGTGTGGTTCCAACTGCTTCTGCCATCCTTCTCTGTAGGTAACCTTTCTAGGAAGAAAGATTTTATATCCTCGACCGCTGCCACAAAAAATTTGTAACGGTAGAGCAGGAATCGCACGCGAGACAATGAGACAATCCTGTCAGTAAGATTCACAATGACGCGAGCCGAGACAGCTGAGCAAGCTCTTGATCAACTTCTGTCCGAGACAGAAATTCACCGCGAGCCACGGTCCCAGCTCCCTTATATAGATTTTGGCGAGCCCTGAATGGCTCTTCAAAGGGGGCCGACGAGGAGCCGGCGAGCTTGCGGCCTCTGATTGGCTACCGAGTCTGACCAAAGAATGGCTAAAACACGAGTACAAATGCGCAGGTTCCTAACATTCTCTTCAGGTCACAGCAGGGAAAAAATAGGACTGGCAACACCCAAAATATTATGGTGCCGGTAAGTTTGATATCGGCAAAATAGCAAAATCTAACTACTTTTCCTGGATCAATTTCTGAAGGGAAGACCCCCGCAATGATTGCCAGAGCAAATTACAAATGACCTATAAAATGTGGGCTATCAGAAAATGTAAGTTATATTGTAAAATTGCTCCATAAAAGTATCAAAATAGGGAGACAAAAGAGGCTGTCAGAAACCCTAAAACAAAAATTGGAACTAGAATTGTGTACATATCTCTATGGTAGGCCAATGCCCTGAAGTATCCGAAATTTGGAACTACACTCCTGACTTGTAATTACAAAGTTTACACCTAAACTGAGATCCAAATCCCTCCGAAAGGCATCTGCATGAGGACAAGACTGGGGCGATACAAGATATATAAACTTGAGCACAAACCGTAACTTTATAAAATTAAACTGGATCATCGTAACTCCTAGATGCAGGCCAAAACCAGTGGGCCTAGCTCACACTGCATACCTAAATTGTAAAATACCTAGATTGTGCTTCATGAAATTTTAGGGCCCATGGTCACACCACTTAAACTTAGGCAAGTACTTTTATAGAATCCCTAGTATCACAAACATGGGTATTGCCGCCATTTTTAGCCTTGTATGTTGCTCCAAAGCTGAGATATATGGGAAAATTTAACAAAAATGGCAGCCATTTTGAAATTCAAGATGGCTGCCCTCTGTCGCTCTTCCAAACTTGGCAACAAGAATTTTATTGTTCCTAGACGTGTAGAACATGTCTAGGTAGGTGGAACCTTCTAATCATTAAAATTCCACAGGACATTATTTTGGTCATTTTGCCCCCCCCCCCCCGACTAATCAGTCCTAACTATTAATAAGAGAACAAAATGCCAGATGCACAATAAGTAGTTATACCCCCTTACATAATAGTACTCAATCTGGCAGCCACAACCAGCATTAAAAAAATTATGTAAATCTTGTTTATTTGTTCAAAAAATGTGTGCCAACCAATAACTTGTCTAAGCTGTCTCATTACATTGCGTCTCCAAAGATCATTCCAGTCTCGCCATAACGCGTAGGTCTTATGCATCTTTGATGCTCTTGTTTGTTGAAACCATTTGATATGTGGTCAATAATTATTTTAATAAGTATATTTTATAATATATTCTTAAAGGCACTATCAGTGATTTGCTAAGTCAGAGAGTCGAGGAAGTCGTCAAGAATCAGATTTTTGCATGGATGTAACAAGTACAAGTATCCTAACATGCCCTGCAAATGGTACGACCAGAAGCAACCCGATAAAGGCAAAATCGGAAACTTTAGTCATTACTGTCCGAACGGACACTTATTACAACACGTATGAATGGAGAATCGTGTCTTGGAACACTGCCGGTTTCTTCGTTTTTCTGTCAATTCTTCAGTTGGAAAAAGTAACTTATGGGATTTCTACAGACTTATCCTTCACCTTCAAGCTATTCTTGCAAATTTCAAATATTTTGACTCTTTCTGATAAATCACTGATGGTGTCTTTAAACAGCTGTGAAAATGTATGCAATTTCATTGGCTGATGCCTGGGTTCAATTCGTTTAATTGAACCCAGGTAGTACGCGCTGCGTTCTAAGTTATTTTTAGGTTGCGTATGATCGTTGCGTTCAGCGGGTTCGATTGTTTTCACTGGGTGATGGCAGTCCTTTCTTGTTGTATTTAAGCTGTAAAGTATCCTGAAATTGGGTTAAAGATGACCTTAAATGATAATTGCTGTTTAAGAATGAGAATAAAGGTATGATTTTGGGAACCGGTACTCTCTTTACGACGAATTGAACCCGGCGACACCATTATTTTTGCGTGGAAGAACTCGGCCTCCGGCCCTATTCCCACTTAAAATAATGTTATTGCCTTGGGTTCAAGTCGTCGAAAGGGAGTAACGGTTCCCAAAATCAGACCTTTATTCTCTAATCCTTGTACGGGTTCGCCTAAAGAACACTATCAGTGATTTTTAAAAATATTTGAAATTTGGAGGAAGGAAATAGCTTCAAAGTGAAGGATACTTCTGTCTAGATAGAAATCTCATAAGGTACCTTTTCCAACTGAAAGATTGACAGAAAGGAAGGAAAACGGCACTGTTCAAGATATGATTCCCATTCAAGTACGTGTTGTAGTATAGTAAGTGTCCAACCGGACGGTAATTACTAAAATTCTGATCTGTCCCTTTAGTTGCTTCTGGTCTTATTCAATTGCAGGGTATTTAGGATACCTGTATTTGTACATACATGCAAAAATTGGATTTTTTGATGATTTTTTTTCAATTTTCGGAGTTTAGCAAATAACTGTAGTGCCTTTTTAAAGCGTTTCTTTCTTCCCCATATGACACGCAGTCTGGGAAAAGGGAAAATATACCATTAAAGGGTGCTGTTCCGATTTATGTCGTATTGTGTTCTGTACTTGAGTTGAGAGCCTGGCACTTGATCATACACCCCAGCAAGTACTGTGGGAAACAAACTTGTGTTTGATGGTTAAGAGCAATAATGGCACATGCAAAGCCCTATTCATTACGTGGCTAATATGATGGTTGACCATTCATTCATTGTCGTTTTTGTTTTAAATCTGGGAATGAAATAGATTGAGGGCTCAAATTTTGCGACGAGAAAAATACGGCCTTTCATCTGATATCAAAATCGATACTACTTCCGGGTAAATCGGGGGTCCCAAAGACGATTGGAACAAGCACCTTTAATATTGTAGTGTAGACATGGTGCTTAAAAATATACACAGCCTCTATTAACACTATTTTCTTACAAAAATGATTGTAATTGAGGCTATACAGTGTGAGTCAATAAAAACCCTACATTCAGGAAATATTTTTTCTTCGAAGGTTAAACGTTATTTTTGCTTGAATGTTTGCTTTGGTCGTTTACAGGGATAAACAGGCTATCAGAAGATTTTTAGTTGGTGTCTTTTGGACTTTGGGTTCCGAAACTATGCCAATTTTGCGGAGAGACCTTACAATTCAGTTTGGCCGATTTTAGCCATACAATGCGGAGAGACTGACACCGACGTATACCATAACACATCTAGCAAAGATAATTCACATATGCAATTTCAGTTGGTATCGATTTCTTCTTGACAAAAATATCAGTTTGAATAAAATGGTCTATTGTGTAACATAATTATAAAATATCTTCAACAAATTTAATTACTAATGTTCAATCATAAAGAGTCAGTTATTGAAAATCATTCCATATCAATGTCTCAGTTCATGAACATAATGAAACTGCTCAGAGATTTTGTTTTACATCTCTAAGGTAATTATTTTGCACAAATACATTATGCTCAGCTTAGATAAAATGCGAGAACTAAAGTTGAAGTTTTCTGCAAATAAATTGGAATTAAAACTTAAAATTCAATATCGCACTTGTTTTTCAAGCTGAATACAAAGCCTTCTATGGTTTCACTTTGGCTCTCAAGTTTCGTTGTAGGTTAAAACCATGACATCTTGCTGATCCAAAGTAAACTGTGGTCTTACACCAGCTATCTTGACTTTCTTATTTGGGAAATTGAACATTTTTCACTCAGCATTTTCTTTTGTTATCTCCGGGATATTATTTTTATAATCCTTCAATTATTCTCCTACCTTCTATTGTTTAAGAATAATTTGGTGTTCAATGTTGTTACTCAAATCACTGCTGAAGAACATGTTACTCCATGTAAACGATGCATCTTTGTTTGGCTCAAAATCGGCCAAACAGGATTTTTAAGTCTCTCAGCAAAATAGGCATAACTTCTTCCTCCAAAGTCCAAACGACACCAAATAAACGTTTTCTGAAAGCCTGTTTATCCCTCTTTATAACCAAAGCAAACATTGGATAAAAAATAATTAACTATTTTAATTATTTTTTATTCTGAATGTAGGGTTTTTTTTTACTCACACTGTATACATGTTTTAATTTATTAAGCACCAAATACACACTGGCCCGTATTCCAAAAAGGTGTTCAGAGCGATTTAAAGCTAAGCGAACGTTTATATGTGAGGTAAACGTATCGCTTAAATAAACGCAATTCCAGAAAGGAGTTTAAAGTTAAACGTAATTTTAACTTCGCCAAAATGTGTCGAAATTTAAACTAGGTACGGGGCTAGTTTAAGAAGTGTTATAGTGTGTGTTTTCGTCAAGTGTACGGCTCATTGCACTGTCCAGTTGACAACAGCAATGGTGCATATCATTCTCGCCCAGTTCGTGTAGCACCTTAAACGCTACGGAATGCCATGATACACTTTGTGCATTCAACCATTAAAACACAATAGGGCCTTTTATACACTCACGTTAGCGTCTTTAAATAAGAATGACGTTACTTGTGTTTAAAGTTTCCGTGCTTAAAAATATTAAACGCGTTTTGCTCAAACGCAATTTTAAATCACGACGATTTTAAGCTAAAATTGCGTTTAGTCAAACATGTTTCTGGAATACGGGCCACTATGTTTAGAAAGAGATTGTGCAAATATTTGTCGAGGAGGATCTAGAATTTTGCATTGGACAAATATCATGCCCCTATTTTGAAATTTCCCAGACTGCAAATACACAGCTGTTTTACCCCATGCAAATTGTCTCTTATTTTTAGAGCAATTTTAAGCAATGGCGACACAATTTTGACAACCTCCGCAAAATCAGAAAAATCCATTGCGGGAATCTTGCCATATAGGCCTACAAAGGTCATAATTTGTATGTTATAGCGCCCTCTATATGCTATTTCCCATAGAAAGACGTGTAAAACTAAATTTTCATGAAAAATCATATTTGCCCGCAATGAGATTTTATCAAATTTACACAGGATGTAGTTATTGGCATAAATACTCCAAATTAGTTGTCAAAAGTGTGTCGCCGTTGATATTTTGTTTTATTCTCGTTTTGTGATAATGACTTTCAAACAGCTGTGAATAAAACAAGAGCAGTCACTGCTCGTGTGGAATCCTGGCACCTGTGGTTTGGTGACAAAATGCACGCATGCTGTCGTGAATCAATTTGACCATATGCCTCCTCTTCTCCAGCGTTGAATTTCGCCAATATAGCGATAAATGTTGGTTGACTAGGTTCCTTGATCTCTCTAGATTGGTGTAAATTATAAATTCCCGGCTTTGTAAGTGTGCAAGAGATATGAAAAATTGCATGTTTTTTACATGGCGAATTTCGTTTCAACATTGGCGCTAAGACACGACTCTTCCATAGATTTACGTTACACCCTCTTATGCTAACCAATGGAATTGCACAAGGTACAGGTGCTATCGGGGGAGTAACAGTGAATATCTGAATCTACTTTTCTCAGACCAGGAAACTGCCATATTTGGTAAAGAACACACCATATAGGGCCTATGGAGGCATTTTGGGGAATTGATCACTCAATTATGGCCCGGGAATTATGGTTATTGAACATTTAATAATCGCTATTGGGTTTCCGGTGGTCTTGGCTCTTCTAGCCTAGCAAGGCAGTAATTTCTTTTACTAGCAAAAATCTGTCTACCATAAACCAGCGATAATCTGTCTACCGGCCAGGGCGACCTATTTGAAGGGATTCGTTTCACGAATCCAAAAACGCAATGAAATCACTTGTGTTAAGATGGAGAGTATATCTTCCAGGTCAGTTTTTGGATGAAAATGAATTGGGATGCACTTTTTCCATACACTCAAAAAAGTTTTAACTCTTATAATACACAAAACAAAGCACACAAACACTGCAATGACTCAAATTTTAGAAGACATTTTAATTGAATGTAAAACACTGGTACAACAGGCAAACAAAAATGGTCTCATTACAAGTGGTCGGAAGCTGCCATATTCTCTCAAACTTGCGTGGCAAAGGTCAATTACCAATTACCCCCATAATTTCTGTTTTCTTACAAATGCATTTCATGTATCCCGAGTATTCATTGGCGTACCGACCGGGGGGAAGGGCAAGGTGCCCCTTCTGGCTTGAAAAAGCGGGATGATATGGACAAAAATATGCATTTCATCCCTCTTCTTCGGGGAATTTCGACCAATTTCAGCCTAAATTTGGGGCAAACTTAGAGTAAATTTGGCGGTTTATGAATTTTGGAAATTTTGCCCCCTCTGGATCGACTGCCTCGGTACGCCACTGCGAGTATTGTAATTAGATGCCAATGTATTCCTTTCTCGGTACACTTGGTTACTGATGACAGCTGAACTGTGCCCAGGAAACTGATATTATCCAAGATTCAAATGTTTGTATTTACAGGGTTCCCAATAACTACGATTCCAGGTTGTTTTTTTCTATCAGCCGATCCATTTCACATTGTCACAAAATTCAAATTTTTGACATGAATTCATTGTTTTCCAGGTTCACACGCATTTTTCGCATAATTACATTCTACTCTTTGTACAAACTCTGCACCATGTGCTTTATTCTGTTAAAGGTGCTGTTCCGATTTGTGTATTGTGTTTCTCTACTTGATACGAAAGCCTGGCACTTGCACATACACCCCATCAAGTACCGTGGGAAACAAACTTGCAAAGCCCTATTCAATACTGTGCTAATATTGATGGTTAACCACTAAAACAGCATTTTTTGTTTATATCTTGGGAATGAAATGGATTTGTGGGCTCAAATTTCAGGACGACAATGAGAAAAATACAGACTCATCTG
This sequence comes from Ophioderma brevispina, assembly GCA_023653785.1. NCBI lineage: Eukaryota > Metazoa > Echinodermata > Ophiuroidea > Amphilepidida > Ophiodermatidae > Ophioderma > Ophioderma brevispina. The sequence goes on from JAMKCH010014549.1 coordinate 7,288, forward strand.
ATATCAAAATCGATACTACTTCCGGGTAAATCAGGGGGGTCCCAAAGACGATCGGAACAAGCACCTTTAATAGAATAAAGCACTAATAATAGATGGGACATGCCCTTCTATGCTGTTGTTTTGTTGTCTCCATCGGGGGGCTAGGGAAAACCAAGTGTAAATTCATAATAAATTATTAAAATCAAACCGTACTGTTCCCACAAATAAAACTGGCACATTTTCTTGAAAAAGAATAAAATGTCACTTCAATTTCATTTCCCAATATCAGTGATCAATGGATACACATAGACTTCAGCAAACAATTGAGTTAAAGATATTCAATCACCGGCCCGGTATGCGGTAGAAAACACTTCAGATTCCCTTTCATCTGGGAGTGCAGGACCATTGTTGCGCAGCTGAATAGATTTCAGCTGTTACCGCTCTCCAATTTAGACTGAGTGCTTTTTCAGGACAAAATACTTATCCTCATTCACAGATAAATAAATATTGAGCTTCTATAGTGCGTGTTCAATTATAGTAGGATTTTTTATTCCGGTCAGTTCATTAAAAGTTTTTGGGGCATGTCGACGATTCCATTCGTTCTGAGAGGGTGTATGCTTTACCCACTAATTCAATAGAAATTCTAATGTGACGATGTCGGATCAGATTAAGGCCATAATTAAAAAAATGTCCCTTTTCTCACGAAGAAAATAATGCAAGGCAAAATGCACTAAATAAATTCCAAACAAACTTGAACAAACTGAAGCATCAACAAAAGAAACGAAAATGATACGAATAAGTAATTATTAATCGCCAAAATTTATTTGTCATTATTGCTGGAAGACGTAGAACCTCCACTATCAGAATCCTCCACCATTATTACAACCACATCCGGAATTTCAATATTACATATGTCGTGTTTTTCCAGTATGGTTTCTCTATATCAACATTTTTCAGTATTTTCGTCACTAAGGAATATTAGAGAATCTGATAGGTTTAAGCTAGTTTACATTTATTCGTTTTGTTCCAGAAATAATGTTTGATGTCTTTGTTCAATCATATATCGAAGTACTGAAAGTTTTGGTCACTCATAAGTTACAAACTACAATATTTACGTGGCCTAATCCTCGTCAGATTAAGAGGTTCAACCGTCCTCGATTTTCCTGACACTTTATCCCTTCTTTGATTGTCTCCAAACAAAGGAATCGATAGCGTGTCTCAGACTGTAAGACATCTATTTAATTGAATCTGGTATGAAGCCTTTACATACTGGATACAAAAAAGGGTTCATGTAAACTGGGTTTAAAGCATCTTATTCTGCTGAACAAAGTTGAGCATTTCAGCTGTTAATACGCTTTTTAGTTTTGATCAACACATCCTCTCCAGATGTGATCGTACCATCGACAATATGCGTTTACTGACAGGAATAAAAAATCAGACTATAACTTTGGCCATATTTTTCATCATTTATTAGAAAAGGAAGAAACATGAACAAACATCATGAGAGAATGTTGCAGGGCAAGCTTTGACCTAACAAGTTTGTGCAGAACCAAAATCCGTAACATATTGCTTAACTTCATTTCTATACAATTTACCGCGTTTTCAGAAGAAAATGTAGTGTCAACGACCTATATTATAATGTACACTGGTTAGTTATTGTGAGAGAGGACAGGTATTTGTCACTCAACCTGAATCGTGGAGGTGGTAACACCTGGCTACAACAATGGCCCCACATACCGGGCCCATTGTAATATCTTTAGCTCATGGTTTGCTGAAGTCTATACATATCCATTGGTCTCTGATATTGGGAAAAAGAAATTGAGGTGACATTTTATTTATTTTTAAGAAAATGTGCCAGTTTTATGTGCGGGAACAGACAGTTATGTGATTGTAATAATTTATTATGAATTTACACTTGGTTTTCCCTTAGCACCTCGATGGGGACTACAGAATTTGTTATACAGTTGGTTATTTGGTCCATGCCCCATAGTCTATAAGGATATAATGTAATTGTGCTGCATTTTCTAGTTTTGGATACTTATCACAGGGACCAAGGCTACAGTTTAATCAGTACTAAATAGACAAAATCCCATTTCCCAGATGTCAAATCCCTTAGAGATTGCCCACAATTTTGGATTAGCAGCCATCTTAGGGCATGTTCATATTATGGTTTCTGACACATGACCCGGGTTAACACGGGTCAACCCGGATTGATAAGCTTTGATTAGTTCTGTTCACACTAGCGCAACGAATCGGGAAAGGAAAAAAAAAAACCGGCCCGGGTCGACCCAGATTGCAATCGTGTGAACCAGGAAGTGAACGTTCTTATACGAATGACCTGTGACCTAGGTTGCTGCTTACCCAGCATGGCCGATGTGGAGAACAACAAGCGACAGTGGTTGGTGACAATTTTTTTTGAAGTAACCCCGACACTGTCATATTACATTAACTTTTTATAAATAATGACCTGAGGACTACACACATTTTTGTGAGGAAAATCTATAAACATGCATGTACACTCATTACAGAGACCTATCTCTATTGTAGGAAATACATAGAAACATCATTTGGGTGATAGGTAGAAGCAAACATGTACAAAATGGAACAAACTCAGAGTAAACAAATTCTTTTATGCTTTGGGAGTGGCTTCAAAACAGATTTTCTTGAAGCACTTTCTATTGAATACCTTCCTGGGAAATGGTTCCATTTTCTTTTTTAATTATGGTCTTACATTAACAAAACCTCTTACCCAAAGCAAAAAAAAAAATTGTTATGTAGAGCTTCGAAGGCGCATGCATGAGGGTACGGTTTATTCTGTACAGATATTGTTATTCCATATTGATACAACCATCAATCTTGGACATAATTAGTTGGGACACCTACGATTTTAGATACATTGTCAACGCTCGCTACCCGTACCCCCTCTGATCACTGTTGAGACACTAAATGAAGCTTTTGTGTGATTCAAACGTGGTTGGTATTCAACATTGATAGCGGGGTGTGGGGATTACTGCTAATTAGGCAAAGTGTCCCAACATTAAAGACCAATATTGATGGTTGAATCAGTCATTTTCATCACCTAATATGCCTCCCTAAGGCAACCACATAATTTCACACTTTTAAAAGTTCCCCTCTTCTTAGGCATAGGACCCTGGTTTTGAGAAACATTAATGGTGTTAACCCAATTTAATCATATAAAGTTTTCCTCTTGACCCAATACCCAATCTGTAAAGTTTTGTGCTGATATTTCAGTCTGTTTTGATACGAGTGCTAAAAATGTGATTTCGTTGGTCTACCATAAGGGCACTCTTTGCTCATCAAATCAAACAACTTTTAGCCCTAAGATTTCACAAGATTAAGTGAGAAGAATTAGTACCTAATAAAACATGTTCCGACTTTCAATGGTTGTTTGAAAATGACAGGTCACATAGTACACACAAAAAAGTCAAATTGCATTTATCATTGCACAGCTCATAATCAGTTTCTCCTCCCAGAGAAATAACAAAGGGTCACTGCAATTTACACAGCAGAATAGCCTATGGCTAAGGCATAAAAAAAAATGTGTTTGTTTGGCGTAACAGAGAAAAAATATCAGGGTCGGTCGGTCGGTCAGATTTTTTTTTATAGATCTTCTCAATGTTTTATTCTAAAATGAATGCAAGATGCTATTATTTAAAGTTTTTTTCAATGACATAGCAAAGATCTTTTATTTGTTGTAGTTGCTTTGTTGTCTTGTTTTTGTTATTTTTTCGTCTTTGTGTTGGTAAAAAAAAAAATTAATTGTGGATGAAAATAATGGGTCGGTCGGCAGAATATTTTTTTTATTTTGTGCTAATTGCATAAAAACTTTTGAGTCGGCAGGTTTTTTTAGGGTCGGTCGGCTTACGCCAAACAAACTTTTTTTATGCCTAAGATCATTCATGCTTGGTAGTGTTGGAGGACACTGTATGTTCCTAGCATGCACAGATGTAATGTTTCCTAGCCCTTTTATCAAGGCTTGAGTTTATTTTTAAGAGTCCTTGGACAAAGGGCCGTACGCAGGATTTATTTTGAGGGGACTTGGAAAACTGACTTTTTTAGTAAAAGTGACCTAAAATGGTCTTTTTTTGAACATCTCAAGTTTGCATATTTGCACAGAAGCTTACAGTCGCTGCCAAAATTTCTCAGGCAAGCCGAACGCATGTGATGTATTATGTAAATTAAAGCACGATATAGGCGCATGCCTATCAACCAATTGCAAATCGTGTGACGCTTATCAAGAACTTATTTGTGTTTCCAGGTTGGCGCTGCGTGTGGTCCAATCTTGCCTGAGAAATTCTGGCAGCGACTAACTCTATTCGGCCTTGACGTGTTCAACATTGTCCAAGTTGTTGGAAAAATGCTGAGTCTCCATCTTTGACAAAGACTAAAATGTTTCCATAAGAAATATAGGTGGTCAAGCAGCATTTTTTGTTTTTTTATGTTCACTAACCCTAGCACAACTAAATCTCACCAAAACTCACTGTGTTAATTGAGAAAAATGCACTAAGTCCAGAAAGTAGCGATGACGTCATCAATCCAAGACTCATAAGGGCACGAAATCGCTGGCCGGGCTATCCCGGGTCATGGGGCTGGGGCCCGAAGGGCCCTGGGGGGTCCGAATCCCTCCCAAATTTGTGACTTTTCTGGTTCCCAAATCTTGTTCCCCTCTTCCCTCACTCCTTCAGTTCCTCCTGGGAGATAGGCTAGAAACCTACGTCAGGGTTAGGGTTATTTAAGCACTTTTTTCCATATACTAACATAAGCACAACTAAATCTCACCAAAACTCACTGAGTTAATTGAGAAAAATGCACTAAGTCCAGAAAGTAGCGATGACGTCATCAATCCAAGACTCATAAGGGCACGAAATCGCTGGCCGGGCCAGCGACACCGCCGTAGCGTGCTATCCCGGGTCATGGGGCTGGGGCCCGAAGGGCCCTTGGTCCGAATCCCACCCGAATTTGCAACTTTTCTTGTTCCCCTCTTCCCTCACTCCTTCAGTTCCTCCCGGGACCTACGTCAGGGTTAGGGTTAATCTGTAAGTACTGACATTGGTTTAATACATTAGAGTATAGATAAAGTGCAATGCATTATGGGATAGTTTTAAATTGCCCTCAGCTTTTCTATGTACTGACATGGGTATAACACATTACAGCATATGTACACTGCAATGTAATGAGATTGGTTTAAATCACCCTCTGCATTCCCTATGTACTGACATAGGTATAACACAGTACAACATGGGTACAGTGCAATGCAATATGGGATTTGTTGAAATCACTCTCTGTATTCTCTATGTACTGACATGGGTAAAACAAAGTTGTAACAAAGGTTTAAATCGGGTTGGGGTTGTCACATCAACACGTACGGAATTTGAACTGGAAATCCTACATGTAATAATTCAAATTTGAACTGTGCATAGCACCCACTAAGGCAGAAAATAGGTTTTGGTTTGGGCTTGTTTTCATTATATTTTCTGAGTAGTGTAGCAATATGGTACAAGAAAATCGCAGTGTAATTAAAGAGGCTGTGTGTGATTTTCTGATATGTTAGAAGTTGTTTAATCTTGTATGAAACTATTTCAACAACAAGAATCGCTATCACTTTTAGAGCTTTAATATTTGAAAGCTGGATTTCAAGTGGTTGAAGAAATGAATAGAAGATGTAGTGAGCCAATTAGAAATGCTGTATGAAAGGCAGGCACTGCTCAGGAGTTAAATTAGAGGGTGATTTGAATCAATCCCACAATGCATTGCAACATGTCTATATTATACTCTACAAAACACATGCCAAAACTTAGGGTTAAAAAGTGTTTGAGAAGTTTCACAACCACAAGACATTTGTCAGGGTTATTATGTGTTAAGAATAGGATATTTGTGGGATCACATGACCTTATTGAGACGAAATTTCCTAAAACTGGTGCATTGTGGGATTGACTCAATACACCCTCTGGGAGTTTAAGTGACAGGAGATGATTTTTTTAGGATACAAAAATATCTCTCAAATTTCACTGGATCAGTTGTAGACCACCTACCGAGAACCTTTCGATGGTTTATTGGACTAACAGGTGCAAAAGAAAACCGCAAACCTTGCTTTGAACTTGCCTGCTATCGTAATCGTTCCCCATAGAAAACCATGCTTTGACTTTCTGTCGTGCACGACAGAAACTACTATATCATCATCTTATTACATAAAGACGGCGTACTCGGCTTATTCACTTCAGGTGTGATCTAATATATTGGTAAGCATTCCAAATATGTAAAAAACCGGGTTCAACAAAAATTGAGGGCGCTTCTCATGTCTCTTTGATCAAAGTCACACGAAGCCCCTTTAATGCTGCATTAACTTGTATACCGTCATAATTATCTATGGGCAATTGGGAAGTAGATCTATCTTACAAATCTACGAACATGACATATTCCCTTGACAGACACAGACATCTCACAAAGTCTTCTTACGGTACGAAATCTACCATTCTAAATATAAGTCATCAAAAATACATATAAAGTTGAACAACTTCTTGTTCTTTTACACTGGGGAAAAAAATTCTTCCAGTGATAATAATTTATACAATATTTACAATAACCACAAAAAAGTATTACAATATTTTGACACCCATATGGGGACGCAGGGGGAGGGGACAAAGGACTGAATAAATGGTGCCATATTAATACACTTAAGCAGACTTCTCTGGGTCTGCGCTTTGGTGTCAATAATTAACAAAGAAAAGCAGGTACCATATGTACATTTTGCTCGGTGGAGGCCAACATTAGAAACCGCCTTCTATATGAATTTACGATACCGAACCTACAAAATCTAATCCAATACAATATACATGCTATCGTGTCAGCTCTCGCTACAAACTCAACCGGCAAGTCACAGTTCAGAAATCTCTATAAATGTATAAATGCACCACTGTGTATACTTACGGAAGGATTTATTTTTGTGAATGCATGGAATGCAAATTTTATGTAATAGAGTCACATTACACTTGATATAGATTCTGCAAAGTAAACAAATATGCACAATTTTTCAAAACGTGAAATTATGAGATGTGAAAATGATAGCATATACAGTAATCAGCCTTCCCATGGTTTCTAGGTATCACTAAATGTAACCAGAGGTCACTGGGGTACAAAGTTTACCATACACAGATATATATGTAACTGAACTGTGTCTTTGGTATCGAGAATAGTAAGAGAGTTGTGGTGTGTACCAACTGAACATTTTGACCTTTGTTCACAAAAGTGGGCTAACTTTAGTCCAGAATAAAATGGTGGTTAGTTCTACGGACATGTTTCTCTTTATCACTTGCATTCTATATGGAATGGAAAGAGATAAATCATTTTTGAACAAGTACTCCAAGATGTAGGTAGCTCTTCCCCTTCTCTTGCATTTTATGGGTAGTATTATGGTCAAGGGGTGAAAGGTCCAGATTGGTAGGATTAATTCCCATTTCAGTCCAGGACTAAAGTTAATCCACTTTTGTGAATATGGGCCAATTTGATCCGGTGTAACAAAACACACCCTTGATTACCAATACAAAACTAATGCAGTACGTATTGCTATGTACTCCTGATGTCGAAAATCTATAAAATTACTTATGAACATACTCTACCTCGTGCTTTCTAAGGTTATTTACGAAAAACTGCTATAGTCTATTTACTGTAAGATGAAACATGACCTTTAATAAAGTGTATTGAGTTAACGAAGATGACCAAGATTGTCATGTAATTTTATGATAAATACACTACGATAGACATCTTGAATTTTACTACCACTTGGAACATTTCTCCACACAATGCATGTTCAATGTAAGAGGTAAAAGAACATGGTCATGTTCCACCTTACACTGAAGAGGGTATAGTAAGACCTTGTGGTTTACCACACGTGTTGTTTACCAAATAACTGATTTGCCACATTAAGGCTGGTATTCTGAAAGGCAGTCTAACATTAGACCTGGGTTTAAACCAGGGTTAGTCCTACATGAGTGGACCTTTTTTCCCTTTCAAAATACTGTGAAAGTTAAATGTAACAGGCGAGAAAATTCCTCATGGATGGATCCATGAGGAATTTTATCACCTGTTACAGCACATTTTTAGAGTATGTTAAAAGGAAAAAGGTCCACTCAAGCAGGACTAACCCTGGTCTAAACCCGGGTCTAGAGTTAGACTCCCTTTCAGAATACAGCCTAAGTGATTAACCTCACAATCATTTGATTTCCCAAAGCGGTTTGCACAACACAACTACTTGGTTTTGCACACAACCATTAATTCACTGCACATCCATGTAGTTATTAACACAGGGTCATTTTCACTATATACAGCATAAAGAAATAAAAGTTTCATATTTACTTTAGTACATATTTATTCCAAGCCAGCACAAATCTTTTTGCTTTTCTTGCTGCTTCTTAACATAAGAGAAAAACCCTCGTACGTTGATAAATATATTGCAAACTCATGATGTGTGTTCCGGGTATGTGTTCAGCACGCTCCCAAAGTTAACATTGTCACGCCTTCACTGTAAAAAATATTTCAAAATGAAGTGTTTACGGCCTCACTGCTAACCTCTGAACAGCTTCATGTTTTATCAATCATCGTACTGGCATACTGTGATGGTAAGTTTACACAAACAAAAACAGAAATAAATACAAAATCTGTACACTAGTCTCAATTTTATCCACTATTGTGCGGCAGACAAAGTTTATACAACAAATCAACTGCTTTGGACATTTTACATAGATGGCAGGATTTACATACTCATTCTTAATTTCAAGACTACTAACATTTGAGTACCCATCACAAAGAATAGATCAAAAATACTTATGTTTATCTACTGGAGTGCAATTCTTTTGGTCTCACGTTGGATGTGTTTGGGGGTGTGTGCACCTGCCAAGCTAAGTTAGGAAACAAGATTTGTTCTGTGTTCCTTTCTGATACGAACGATTCTCAACTAAGTATTACACACACTACTGGAAGTTACAATCTGGAATCAGAATACACTACATTACAGCCAACCTTTAAGCTCACTTTTTTGTAAGCAATCATGGCTCCCGAACTCATCATATCTGCAGTTAATAATCACTAGTCCTTAAGCCCTTCCTCAATCTTATTTTTGACTATTTTTTTGAATATCTGATTTTGCAAATCACTGATATGCCTTTGAATTCAAGTCAATTTGCTGCAATATCATCATTATCTTCAAACAAAACAGTTCTAAATACTAAAATACAGCAGGAAAAAGATGCTTATTAATTATGAAAAACTAAATCATAAACAAATTCAATTTACCTACACCCAAGGAAATAACTCTGCTCAAAGAATGAGTCATTCCTGTATTTCAGTAAAAGATCATGTCTCTTAATTCATCTACATAATTCATGATATGAATAAACACCAAACAACGTAATTTTCCCAATCATACTGTACACTTATAATAAGATATTGTTTACATACAGTCTTGTTTTGATCATGATTATTAATTTTAACATCGTAAGTTTTTGCCCATTTCCAAACGTATCCTCTGGTGTTGCACACTGCCATTTTCTGCCAAAAAAATCGTACACATTGTATAATGGGCTGCAAATCGCATTTGCTGTCAGTCATCACCACATTTAACGCTCACTTTGAGGTAGACGTTTCATATAGAAGTCCCATGGATGCAAATGAGGTATTACAATTGATTCCGTCATGCGGTGTACGATGATGTGCAGTAGCGCCTAACAGAATGAATGGAAATACCTCATTTGCATCCTTGGGACTTCTATATGAAATGTCTACCCACTTTGAAAGTGATCAAACAAACTCACTGACAATAGAAAGCTTTCTCAAAAGCATCTCAAACCAATCCATATAGCATTTTGATTAAGTCTACTAAGTTAAAACCTACTTAATGAATTGAAAAGAACAACTTGTTTTGATTGCTTCAGTCTCATTTCAAAATTAAAAAAAAAATAGAATGAACATGGTCACATCATAGGAGTTGCTACTCTAATCCATAAATAAGACTTTATCCCACTTTTTTTCTCGTAAAGGAAGGCCAATATATTGTTCAGGCCCAATAATATTTATTGCATTTACTAGTGCAGGCTACAGAATGTTGCTATACAATTCAACATGAAACTTTGAATGGTAGACAGCCAATAACATGAACATTAGAGAAGATCATTTTTGGGTCAGATTTATTACAATACAAAATTTAATGTACAAGTGGAAATTAGCACCATTAGCACAAGCACACCTTTTCCATCAAGGGAAAGCAGTTCTTGCATGGGGGGGGGGGGGGGGGGGGGGGGGTTGACTGTCAATGGTAATGTGTGTAATTTATTGGAGGTTAAGCTCAATTGCCTGTGGTAATATGATTTTCAGTTTCAAAATACAGTGGTCCATGAAGTAGACTGGGCTGGTATTCTGAAAGGGAGACTAACTTTAGACTTGGGTTTAAACCAGGATTAGTCCTACAAGAGGGGACCTTTTTTTCCCTTTCAAAATGCTGTGAAAGTTAAATGTAACGGGTGAAAAAATTCCTCATGGATGGGCTGGAACAGCCCATCCATGAGGAATTTTCTCACCCGTTACAGCACACTTTTAGAGTATGTTGTACGAAAAAAGGTCCCCTCTTGTAGGACTAACCCTGGTTTAAACCCAAGTCTAAAGTTAGTCTCCCTTTCAGAATACCAACCTTGGAGTCTCTACTCTATACTTTTGCCAGTGGACGAATAGAGTAGTAGTTTCATTTCTATGAGAGTAATGTATAAACACAGGTGCTTTACTTGTTCTCTGCAATCTGGCCTTTTTACATTTCCAAGGGACAGTTCACAATTTATTAATTGGACAAACAAGTGAGACAACTCATCTTCAACAAATGTGTAAGTAAATTTTGATAACAAATTTGACATCAAAATTACATTTGAATCAACAAATGTTACAATGGCAGTGTTCAAACATTTAAGTCAAAATTCCGGAAGTTCCCAAATATTAACACATTAAGTGTTAAAAGTCTTAAAACTAACTCCAAGATATAAGTTTAAGCTTTCGATAGACCATGTTGAAGAGGAATTTGAGAAATCAACAGACACTCTTTTCTGCGACTTTCTTGTTACCCCCAAAAAAACATTTGACCATTTCTGTTTACACTTTGAACAATGATGACCTTGCCGCAAAGCTCTCAAAGATTGCTGCACTTTTTAGACATACTACTTTGTATACCTAGCTTTCATACATAAACGTCACTCTACTGTTTTTGCCATCCAATTTGGTATACTGTTAAAGAAATTAACAAGCTTAAAATGTCTACATTTCCTTTATAAATTAATCACGCCTACTCAATTTGGCTTACAGCTTGTAATAAACACACCTTTATCGATCCATCTTGATATAACTTACAAAACGAAATATATCCCAGGCATTGGGACAGCAGCTCAAATTACAGCTAGAAACAATCTGATGCAGATTTCGTCACAGGTGTAATCCCAACAAAAATGGAATGACGGAGGGGTTTAATCTTGCATTTCTTCAGGCATGTCGTGAGGGTTGATGATACCTGTACCGACATCTGTACCTTACGCTTCTCGTCTTGTGCTTGCCTGAGGGCGTTTTCTCTCTCTTCTAAGAATAAATCGCTTGTCTCATCACCCGCTATTTCCTGAAATAAGGAAGATGACGGAAAGAGTTCGTAAAACAGGTTTGTATTTACAAGTCGAATGAAAATAACAAGGGGATTTACATGCTTTTGCAGACCTGAGAGTGAGATTTGAAAAAGTAGGTGAAAAAAACGAAATATAGTGTATAACTAGGTAAAGAGGTCAAAAACAAGCTGAAAATGAAAAAAAAGTTAAAATTTTGACTTGCTGAAAGCACAAAAAGCTGAAATCAGCTGAAATGCTGAATTCTCGCAGGCTTGCTTTTGTCACTTTACAACATGAACAAAACCAAGGGCTGCCAACCCAACCCCAAACAGTAAGTTTTTCTTTGCTCATGGAAATTTCCCCCGACTCATTTTCAGCCTCAAATCCCAAAGGTATCCCAGACAAGACACCAGACTGCAAATAGAGGAAAAGATTTTAGGCCCGGCTTGATTCGACCAAGAAAAGCTTTAGTTCAGCGTGAACTTTGGTCTTTGATGTGCATATAGTTCTCCGAGGCAGACGGAGTGGAAGCTGCTTAAACTTGTACTAAATTTAGGAATCTGTTGTAAAAAGTTCATAACATGAACTCACCTTGATTTGCACTAAGAAGTCCCTCAGATGTTCTTTGAATGCAGGTATGTCTTGGTTTAGACTGAACAGCCCGGTGACAAATACACGGATCTGAGCACTATAAGAATTGGAAGGAAAACAGGCAGGCATAAATGTTAAATATCACTTACAGAGCAAAAACTGAAAATGACTGAAGATAAATGACACAAGAGCTTCAACAATGGGCCACAAAATCACTTTTGCTCAAACTACTAACAAATGAGATGCTACCCATATATACATTCTGGTCAATGTCTATGTCAATCCCGAAAATAGCTTGGCGTTAGATGCTCACGTCTCTGGCTCATTTAATAAGACTATTAAGTTTTGATCATACTTTAATCAAATGACTATTTTCTAATAGTTTTGCTTAAGAAGCAGTAGTAGTAGTAAATCAGGTTTTGTCCCCGCCAATTGGGTGGCCGGATTCACCTCACAGCAGTACTGCTCTGTGAGGATTTATTGGAGCAAAAGATAATTGATCGGATGCCCTTCCTGATGTCAAAATTATTGAGATAATTATAAAGTCTGCCCCACCCCTTTTTGCAAGCCTGGAGTCATAAAACGCCCTCCCCCCTTTTACAAGGCTGGAGGTAAGAACAAAAAATTTGGTCACCTCTTTAGCCAAGGTTCTATATCCAATCCACCCCTGCAATATTCCCTATTTTATAAATAACACTATTTGGCTTTAACATAGACTGAACCTCATTGTAAGCTGTCCGTAAAATGCCAAAAATCCTGACCTTCCTCCTTAGATGTGAGAAAGCTGCTTTGAGTAGACTAAGCTGTGACTTCTTGATTCCACTCATTTGTTTTTTTTCTCCTTGGTTTCCCCCTAGTTGCACCGTTAACTTGCTTGTCCTCAACTATGCTGAACATGTATGCCAAGATAACTCGCATGCTTGGTTAACCTGAGGTTAAGAAAAGTATATTTATTTTTAAATTGCTTATTTATACACATATTAGATGTTACCATAAACAAAAACACAAAATCCATCGGACATTTTACCTAAGTACGCCTGCTTCCCCGCCAATACCACTCACTGTTTGGATTGCATTGACGCAGTTCACGACAAATAGATATGCACGCGTGGTCCTGTCAAGGATTTATGACAAACACTATAATCTCAATTTTAATCCACTATTGTGCATGCTGATGAGCTGTGTTAACTAAATTAATCTAACTAATAAAGCTGAGCAACATTCCATGATACTTTTAACAATTTTCCTGTTTCATGAAAATGAAAACAAGTAGAAACACGAAGGCCTGTTCGCTCGAAACCACAAGTGTCCTGGTTGTCGTGATCACTTACTTATGACTGAAGTTTGGCAATGATGATAGAAAGAACGAATGCAGTAGAGAACAGCGTTATACAAAATTACCGAGTAGTAAATCGGTCATAGTGTTTTAGCCACAAGCATTTAAAAAAAAAAGTGTTAAACCCGAAATGGTATGACAATACATTGGCCGTTGGACCGCTAGTGTCGTCTGCCATCGGGGTTTGTGAATGGGGTCAAGGTGACATGAGGTCCCCCGAAGGGGACATGAGGTCACTACGGTCACATGGGCTCACCAAAGGTCCCATGGGGTCACCAAGGTCAGATGGGGTCCCCAAGGTCATATGGGTCACATGAGGTCACGTGGGTCACAAAGGTCGCATAGTGTCACCAAGGTTCACATGGGGTCACAAGGTCCATGGGGTCCCAAGGTCCATGGGGTCACAAAGGTCACACGGGTCCCAAGGTCACGTGGGGGGTCAACAGAGGTCACATGGGGGGGCCATCAAAGGCAGGTCGCATAGTGGCACAAAGTCCACTGGGGTCAACCAAGGTAACACAAGTCACCCCACCCCACCCCTCCCCACCTTCCCACCCCTTCCCCCCCCGATGCACCCACCCTGTCCCCTCCGACACACCACCCCTCCCGGCGCATCCCACCACGACCACTCCCCGACACACCGACTTTGTGATGAGCAAGGGGACGCGAGGTCAGCAAGGTCACGTGAGGTCGCCAGGTCACGTGAGGTCAGCAAGGTCCGTGAGGTCACCAAGGTCGCATTGGGTCACCAAGGCCACAACGAAGTTCCAAGCACATGCATGCACCAGGTCTACCAGGTCACCAAGGTCACATGACGTCACCCTGCCCCTCCGACGCACCCTGCCCCCTCCCCGACGCACCCCACACTCCCCCCAATGCACCCGCCCGCTTCAGACCAAGACCGCGCGCACCGACCCCCACCTCACACCACCCCGACCACTCCCTACGAACCCACCCTTCCTCGACGCACGGCCCCACCGTCTCCCACTTCCACCCCCATTCCCTGTCCCCCGTCCCCAACCCCTGCCCCCTCCATATGATTCACACACAATATGTATGGTATAGTCGTTTTTCATGCAGCAAAAGAATTTGCATAGCGATGTACCTTTTAAGCGCTAACACAGCAATTACGCATATTCAATTAGCTCATTTGCATACCTAAGCTGCATGAATCAGAACTTTCAAATGGCAAAAGAAGATGCGCACCATAATGGGGGTTTCATGCAGTGGATGGTCAATTTTGCCATTCCATCCGATTACCGTTTCAAAATATAGCGATTACACTGATTTTTTTGCACTATCACTTAGCTCATTTGCATATGTAATTCGCCCGAAAGTATGCCCAACATCTAATCAGGTCGAGACTCTTCAGCTCGCTTCCTTCCACCAGCCTATACGGACACCGATAACTTTCACACAAGCCTTGCTGGGAAAGGGTTGTCATTTTGACCGGCCAAAATAGAGCTAATTAATAGCCATGAAAAAAAAATTAATTGCCCAAAAAATTACTGCGCCAAAAAGGCACACCTATTTTTGGACCTCACTTTATACCCCTACCAAGTGTGAAGTAAATCGGGATTAGCGTTTAGCAGCAGAGCATTTCAAAAATTAACCGAAATGTCTGAAAAATATGGCAAATAAGCTAATTAAAATTCATGAATATGCAAATAATGCAGCCAAAAGCTACAACATGATATTGCCGGCAAAAACCTCACTCTAATCATCCTATCAAGTTTGAAGTAAATCGGGATAGCGTTTAGCCTGCAGACATTTTAAAAGGTACCGTAGTCTACGGACCCGGACTACGGACGGACACACCTAAAGTGGGCCTAGTAATGTGCATCCATGAACATTCGTTCAGGCGACACAAAACTTTCATCAGAGTCCTTTCATTGGTACAAAATGATGAATTTGCTTGATTTTGATGACTTCACAGAGTAGACTGCCCATCCAAAATAACATAATACTAATAATTGTCCATTCATCATGCGCACGTAACGCCATACTAGATGCTCATGGTGCGATGATGAAGTAAAACTAAACAAATGGTATTTTTAACTCTAAATGGAAACCAGGCTGCTATCATTGACCCCAGAGTACTTCCAGATATAGTATATTGGGTAAAACAAACTGCAGACTTTTTAATTCTACAGAGAATCATCCCTTACCTTCTGTATGTGAGGTTCTGTAACCACTGACCGAAACCATGTTGTAAGATTAGGTGTAAGTAGGTTTGGTAGAAGCTCTGTGCTGCATTATTTTTCTTGCCATAATTATTTTAGTAGCCCTACAGTATTGCTAGACCTAAACACAAGATAAGAAATAGTGTCAAAAGTTTATAGGCATAATTTGTATTACATTACTTCCTGCAGATCATTAGTTAAGAGTGTGCTGCTTGGTTCAAGATGGAACTTAGTATTGTTTAGCCCATCACACCAACATGGTAAGATGGTGGTAGGGCTGAAGAGGGCTAAATATCTAAATATAGTAAACTTCATTTCATCTGGTTACTGAAATTAATATGGGCATGTTTTTCACAATAAAGAGACCATGAGTTCCCCTTCATGCCTAGTTGTTTAGAAAGCAGAAGTATAATTTGAGTTAGTTTGATTTTATAAGGCTTTATAAGAATAATAGTGTTTAATTTTTTAAAAGTTTTTTACTTTTTTTATTTTTCATTATAATGTGTTGCTAACGTTATTATTTTTTGGACGGACAGTGGTTATTCTATGGAGAGGTCCAAAAAAGTAACATTATCAGGAAACTTCAGGACAGGGATTTTCCTTTTCATCAAGAAAAAATAGTACGGAAAACTTTATTTAGTAAAGTATTAGCCTGTAGTTTTGGTACAATATCTCAATCTGCTTTTATTCAATCTGTAAGACCATAATCCATGATTACTATGCTAATGTTACGCATTTTGGAATGAACACACACTTCCCAAAAATGTCCGTCCAAAATGTATCAATGCTTTCAAAAATTTAAAAACCATTTATTTATCTCTTTATAAACATGTCCTTATAAATCACTAACTCAAATTAAACTTCTGCTTTCTAATACAACACTAATCATGAAGGGAACTCGTGGTCCTTTTTACTGTGAACCATGCCCTATAATGATTAAATCAGACCAATCACAATTGTTTTGAACTTGTCTGCTATCATAAGCATCCCACATAGTAAGAGCCCTGCGGGGCACCCCGTATCCTCACAATCCTCGAAATTCCCCGGACCCCAGGACCGAAACCGGGTCGGGGTTGCATTTTAGCACATTATTTCCCGGTCCGGTCCGGGGATCATTTGGACGGGTCGGGTTTTTTCAGGGGCTAGGTGTCTTTCGGTCCCGGGGAATAATTTTAAGCGTTAAAAAATCAGAGCAACATATCTGAAAAATGTATATCTGGGATTGTCCTGTTTTCATCTAGTTCTGCAAACCTCAACCGTCGCATTTTTCCCCAGCGACGGTTCGACCTTATAGACTGAGTCTGCAGTAAGCGGGAGTGCTCCGCCCCATTTCTCAAAAATGGTTTGTCTGAAATCATACCCTACAGACCTGACAGCTAGTTACGAATAGGCCGTAAATTTAATGACTTCAGTATGATTCTAAATCCATTTTCAAGGTAAAAATCAGAAGGTTTCGTTCACATACACTAGGTTCGCGGTTTGCAGTTTCATTATCTTTGGAATACATATCGAATAACAAGCACATGCGGGTATTCCCACCTGATCTCTTCACAGACCTGGCTGGAAGTGTTCGCTGGGTTACTGCGAAAACTTGTATTCCCTGTAATATGAAGAAAACGAGCGAAAACCCAGCGAAAACGTCGGACCAGGGGGGTAGGACATACCAACCTAACAGCAACAGCGAATTCCCTGAGTCCGGACAAAAGTCGCATCTGATCTTTCTGATTGTGAAATTTAAAACATTGGCCTTTATTTTGAAAGCTAAAACATGACCCTATTATAGGGTTTTGACTTGAAAAAGGGGGCCCATGTCTAGGATTTCTGCGAAAAAACTAAACACGATTGGGGCTTGTATACTATAGTGCGCCCTTCACGACAACTGCAGCTTGTTTAATTTCATATTAAAAACAATAAGGTCCATAGGCGTAATCAGCCCCCAATGGGATGCCCGTTAATGAGTTTTTGACCAAAAATAACCTCATAGTTTACCATTTTAGTTTAAAAATGGTAAAAATTTTGCGCGCTTCGCCGCGCATTTTGTTATAGTTACAATCACATTTAACGATTTTTTTAACGCTTCTACATGGGCAACATTTTAGGGCGCATTCGCGCTCACATTGAGGGTGCTAGTATAGGATCTTTCGGCAAACCCCTGACTCTTCAATAACTTTTCATCACCCCCATCCCCCCCCATGGCCAAAAAGAATTTACGCCACTGATGAGGTCATATCGTCTCATCACCTTTTTCGCCTTCACTGATATAGTCCTAACATTTACAAACAAAATTTTTGTCACTTATTAGACTTACTTATACTTCTTCCGATTTTGGAAAGGTAAACTTTGTGACCCAGTATGGGCAATGGCGCAGGTTATCCGTAATCAATTTCTGAACATAACGTAAATACCAAGTGGCGCGGTAACACCAAGACAAATTAGAACTAAAACCACTTCACCACAGTTCAACCTGGAGTTCTTTTCGTAACCGGGGAATTGACCGTGACAGCGCCGAGTCGGTCCTAAAAAATGACGGTCCTGTCCATTAAAAAAGCTAGCCGTCCGGGTCGGGCGGGTTTTCCCTTAAATTATCGGGTAGGGGCGGGGACGGATACACCGGGATAGTCCGGGGATCGGGGTGAAAAAATCTTGCCCCGCAGGGCTCTACCACATAAAACAACCATGCTTTGATTTTCTCTTTGTGCCTGAACAGAAAATACTAAAAATCATCTTATTATAAAGCCGAGTAATCGCCTATTTCAGTTCAGGTGTGAATCTTACAATTGGCAAATGCAAATGCGGGTTTCAAAAAACATGGGGGCCTTCTTTCTGGTATGTCGCAAATTGGAGTAAATATTGTTTATAACCCCAGTACCTGGTGTCCTGCTACATTCCTCATTGTATGCGTGAACGGCCCCAGATGGATGGAATCTAGCACTAGTGTGAAACTGCCTGGAGGTGATGTTGAGAGTGCTGCGAAGTCATGACTGTTAACAACAGCTTGTAATAATAAAAATTTTTGGTCCTGTGGTTACGGAAACTCCCTCAAGTTTCTTTTTGATGATGCATTTCTTCTAATTTGCACTCAAAGAACGCCACATAATCTTGGGAATTTCTCTGAAGGATGTGCCCTGCAGATGCACAGATTAACACTGGAATGAGTGAAGTTGAATCAATACTTAATGAACATGTAGTATTCTGGACTTGAACGTATCTGACTGGGGTCAACAAAGCAAGATGAAGTACATATCGAAGTTTTAACAAACATACGTTAGCAGGCCAGCACTTAGCACCTTCTACTGACATGTTAAGGTGCAAAGAATATGCCCTACAGCTAATCCGCATTCATAGCCTTACTCACACTGATTGATGCAAATTTTTAAAAAGCACAAGCCCTACAAGTGCTCACGCATACTGTCCGGGCGGTCATTGTTTGTTGCCGAACATTGACGTCACATGTTACTTCATCTACAGCCTGCCGGCCCAGAAAAAACAAAAAAAAATACATCGGTCCCCTCGGACCGCTTGTGGTCCCGCCATGCCGTCTGTGGTTAGTGAATGATGATCCAAACATTACCTTTGACCTTGAATATGTGACCTGTGACCTCATCAACAAATGGATGGATCCCATTGTTGCCACCTATGATTCAAGTTTGGTTTCACCTATGATTCAACTTTTCAAATGAGGGTAATTTTACATTTTCGACCTATTTTACAGCTTGACCTCACATGCCCTTTGACCTGGGGCATGATGACCTTTGACCTTGGGGGCCATGTGATCCCTTTGCTGATGGACCTTTGACCCTGGCATGACCTTTAACCTCATAAGCAAGTGGGGGATGCCATGTTGCACCTGTGACTTCATGTCCAGGAGGAAATGTGGGCACAGTGTGGAAATGGCGTACAAACTTTTTCTATTGATCGATTTTTGTCAATGCTACCTAAGTAATAATTTCTGGGGTGTTGCAAATTTCGTGCAGTGCATTTTCTAAGAAATCCAATATGGCCGCTATCACGCTCAAATTCATTCAAATGGCATTATTTATAATCAATAGATCCAGGTTTTAAAGCATGGGAATCTTTTTGAAGGGTTTAGTGGACGTGATTTATCCCCATTACCACCAAATCCATATTGCCACCCTAAAACCCCAATAATGCCCCGAAATCTTTCAATTGACCATAAACATCATCGGTATTGTGATGGAGGCCTAATTCTGCGCTCTATAACCCAGTAGGACTCCTCTGATATTTCCAGTGGTTGTTAACCAGCTTGACCGATCAATATGGCAGTCAATATAACTGCCTTTTAAGGTCTTTAAAACCTACAAATAGTCTATATTCATAATATAATATAAATATCGGCCGTCATTTGGAATGTTTAACCATGTCTGTCCAAACAAATAAACCAGATACGAGTTATTCATGTCCAAACAAAGACCTACATCTCATCTTTATTTAAACTTATAATACTCAGTTTGGGGTTTTTAACTAAATACAATACAATGTATCCGTAATTTTAGGTTTGTAAACGAAGGTAAAAGTAGATACGGGGGGAAGTGCTTACCGTTGAATTAAAATATTTCCGATACCGTTAAACCGGTCTGGACTTGTATTCCCGTTCGTATTAAACCGTTTAACGATCCGGAAACGAGTCATAACAAGTTTACCGACATGCCCGAAATTTTGGCGCTTCCCCGCAAATTGCAATTCTTTGCGCCATAATATCGGTCGGTATCGGGTTTACCGCTTTGCATTAATCTTAATTATCATCTTGAACATAAAATGGTGTTTGTACTTACCCTATTTATGTTTTTAAAATTAATAAAAAATTAAAAAATAAAATAACAATCCAAAATAAAGCAGTTGAATACCCAAATCCCACAACGACGATCACTGTGCGGAAGCTGCCATTACCCCAAGCTGGGGCCATTTTAAAAACCTTTTTTTGTAATCCCCTAGCCTCTGTAAATTGAAGCACCAACCGCATATCTGGGCCGTGTTTATGCGGTGAAATATGTCCGAATCAACCCCTCACGCACAAGAACTTGGTAACCGGGGGATTTCCCTGTTTCCTCCGTAAAAGATCCCGGAAACCATTTCTATAAGCATTGGAACTGTTTTAACATTTACTTTTCAACTGACGACCGGGGGGTCATTTTGGGTGAAATTTGACTTGCGCCATTAAACATAATACTGAAAAAATTTAGTAGGTCTGCTGACAGTGTAAACGTATCATTGAATTTTCTAAACGTTTAGTGACACGTCCCGTTCGGGTAACGTGTCACCCTTTTAAAAAAAAAAAACGTCCCCAGACCTAGTAAACGGCACCACCCCAATTGAGCCCAACCATCAATTAAAAAGGAAAACATTTTTTTGCATAGAAATTCCAGATCAAGACTGTCAAATGTAAAATACTTATCCCATACCTAATTTACCCCTTTAATAAAAATATTAGTTTATGTATCCTACATTAATACACCTATAATGTAATGTGCATATATTTTTAAAAGGCGGCTGATGGCTGTCATCTTGATTTTAAAAATGTCCCATTACAGAGTAAATGCCAGTTAAGGGTTTCCTTTGTGACAAATCCCTGTTCCTCCATAAGTGTAAGCATAAAGTCATGCCAGCATGCATATCTAACAACTGGAATCAACCTCTAACTGCAAAATGTTCAGACAACTTGACGTTCCTGAAATTCCGTTGGAAATGCAATTCTATAGGTGTTAAGTAACACTTGCAGAGTGGTGATTCAACTTGTAACAGATTTAGAACCCTTCAGAACACGTTTTAAGTTGTCAGTTAAGGTAGTCACGGTAGCCGTACAGAGGTTTAATGATTCGAGAGCAAGCTTTAACCCAACTTTTTGAGCAGCCATATTGGTTTTGCCACCAAATGTTGGCAAGTGTAATGATCCAAAAGTACATTAACAACACTTTGCCATCGTGCTTAACACACACGGAGTACCGAGAGATATTTGTCCTCTATCGGAAATACTTAAGGGATTTTTAGTGATTTGGACATGGTTCAGCCATATTTGTTAATCAGACAATGGCACGGTAACAAATTTTGCAACACCCTCCAAAACTTATTGGCCCCTTAGGCGACGAAAAAAAAAACCCTGTTTTAAAGGGCCCCCCGACCGACCCGATTTTATTCGGTTTTGCAGAATTGTTTTTTTTAGTTTTTTCCCAAAATCAGTAAATCAATCCTGTTGTTTTATTAGGCCCAAATGTCTCACTTTTGGCAAATATTTTAAAGAGAATTTGTTCTGTAAAATTTTCATTTTTTTCTCTTAATTTTTTTCAGATTTTGGGGGCTGTGTTTAGCCATTTTAGGCGTCCACAATGGACCTCAACCTTTATTTCAAAATCACCACCAAGGCAGTCCGCTACAGAGACGCAGTCGTCGTGTCAACCCCCCCTCCCTCAGAAGGGCCTCCGCAGGAACTGGATGGTTTGGCATCCTTTGCCACCTTACATTACAATCAACTTTTGCCTTGCCTACTCCCATCCCCCCAACCGCTGAATACCGCTGCACCAAACCCAGGGATTGGAGTTCACGCGTACCATTCACCACAAGAATGATGTCGTTCTGAATGATGCCATGAGACTTGTTAGTGGTTGCATTTTGGCAGACGCCTGTAGATACCTTTCCAATTCTGTCCCTGGCATAGCTTCCTGCAAACCTTTAAGAGGAACCTCAATCGTCAAGCTCTCCAAGAAATGTTATTAACGCTGGTAGCCTATCCCACCACCCCAAACACCCTTTTGAAGGATCAGAGGAATTCCACGGAATCACTTTGCTACCCATCCATGACACTGCTTCCACAGTAATCCCTATCGTCACCTGGATCAATGACGGATGGTATGAGCAATGGTCTCCTCTTACTTTGACCTAAGCCGTTTGTGGACAGCCAGCTAGCAAAGTCCCAAAGGCTTGTGAACCTTGATAGGAAAGCATTGTTCAACCTCAACAGACTCAGAACTGGCGTTGGTTCGTACAAGACTTTCCTTCACAGATCGGATGTAGAACCTTCACCAAATGCGATTGTGGAGAAGCCACAACCATTACCCCTGTCTCTGAGGCACTGTGAGGTCTACCAGTCCCCAAGAGGATTCCAGGCCTGATCACTGGATATGAAACTATTCACTGGTTAAGACTATCTTCCAACTTGATTTTATGGACTATGCCCGAACGAACGAACGAGCACAATTTTGACGCTCCAGAAAGAAAAAAAAGAGTAAAACAAAAAAAATCGCCCGAATCCGACTGTCCCTACTCGAAAGGTCCCGCTCGCCACCGTAAAACAGGGTTTTTCCTTTTTTTCTTCCCCTTAGGTTCCCCGAATAACCTAAAATCTATCATAAAAAGTCCCCCTGTACTCGTCTAGCCTCTCTCCAGTTACCATCCTTCAGTTGCCTGTGTGCACCTAACTTCCACCTGACTACAAAGTTTGGTTTTAAATCTATCAAAGTATGAAGATATTACAGGCAAATGTTTACGCCTTATTTTTCAACAACAACAACAAACATCACAACACCCAAAAGAAGCAACAACAGACCACTACAGTGGACAAAGTGTTCCCTATTGTCTTCCTGCCTTAGGGCCAGGCACAACAAAAAATTATTTACATTAAATGATTTTGCCTAAGTTACGAAAATCTCGCCTTACAATCTTTGATTGTACCCTACCCTTTCCCTATATGTTGTTCATCACCTAAAGCAAGAAACATTGCATTTAATTGTTTATACGCCCATGAAATTCTGTTTTCATTCGCTCCTCTTTGCCACAACGCCAGGATCGCGCGTACATCCCCCACTGGTTGTCTACTGTGGTAGTGTTGCTTGCAATTGCAAACTGCACTATCTATATCACTTTGTGCAAGCTGTTTTGAAGTCATTTTATTATGACAAAACCAGAAGAAAACAAATTATTGCCCCGGGACACACTTTTGACACTGGATTTAATTATTTACTACTTAGTCCCCATGCAGTACATCCTGTTAAATTTTTAACGAAATTTCATTGGGTGCAAAAATGTTGCATTTTTCTTAAAACCTAGTTGTTCCCAAACGTCTTCTATGGCGAATGGGCATAATAGAGGGGGCGCTATAACCATAAAAATCATAACCTTTGTAGCTAAATGGCAAGATTCCCACAACGGATTGGTCCCGATTTTTGCAGGATAATAGCTTCCTTGCATGTCCCTTACGTATATCCTTGTCCAATTGTAAATCGCCATTGCTTAAAAAAGTTGTTTTAAAAATAAAAGAGAAAACAATTTGCATTGGGTCCACACTGTGTGTGGTTGCTAATAAGCTTGCCATATTTGGTGATTGACTAGTATATTTTGGTGCATAGAATCTTACCGCTCAATTTTGTATTACAATGGTGCCATGGTCCCTGAGTACCTCGGTCTGGTATCTCTACTTGTCTCCAGGGACATTACCTTGTAGTCCCCTCCAACTGCCTTCATGTAGGTGGTGGGATGAAGTTTTCACAAACCTTTCAATAAAAAAAAATACCAAATGATGCATAAAATCTTGTTATTATAACCCTTATAAATTCTACTTTGTAGCTCACCACCGATACCTGTGTGCATGTAAATAAATGTGTTTCTGATTTTCCATGTTAAATTATTTTCAAGTATGAATTGTAAAAATCAAATCGTAATTTTTTCTTTGAATGCCTTTTTAGTTTATTTTTTTCTTTTTGCAAACATTGTATCTAACCAAATTAAGTGATCAATAGATGTTATAATCATCATCTTAATAATAATAAAGCAATGCTCAATTTAAGGTGATTTATCGGCTACGGCTATATTCCGTGCCCGATTCTTGTTGAAATTCTCATGAAATGTGTTATTGGTGAAGAAAGCACATGGTCCAAGTTTTAATTTTTTTTCCAACAAGGCATTATAGAGATATGTCACGTAATTGCGTTTTCAAAGTCCCATAGACTGTTTGTACAGGGGCTGAGTTTTACAGTATAAAAATGACCAAAATTGGGGCAAATTTTTTGACAAACTACACATTTCATTTCAATTATTTCTCAGGAATTGGATGATGTTATAAGATTGGTGTTTTGGGGTTCTAATGGGTTAAAGAAATATAAAAAATCCATACCATTTTTATTTATGTGTGTCCCTCAAAAACAACAGACCTGGTGGTCGCAACATAACAACACTTTTTGTTGAAGTACTTTTTTTAGCTAGCACATACTGAAGTATCCACTTTTTTTTATAATTTTTCCTAAAGAAACCTACAACTCCCTTGGTGATGAATAAGGTGTCATATGAAAGGAAATCACTTTAGCAATTCTCATGTAGCTTTTTGCAGATTGAATGTTTTTCTATTTGAAATAATGGGGTTTTTAATTTTCCCTAATTTTTTTCCCTAAAATATTTTTTTCTAAAGAAATTAAACAAACACTTGATTCCAAAAAGCCAACGTGAGATTTTAGGTATTTTTGGTATACACCACATCCCTAAAGTTTCAGCTTAAATCACCTTCCATTTAGGCTGGGAAAAATTATTTATTGGTTAAAAATAGGGAATTTTTAAAACATAAATCAAACACTAAAACAAAAAACATCGCAGTCTTGAAAAATGCAACAAAAAATGTGGAGGAGTTCATCCTTACTCATATACTCAATTTTTGGGCTAATTGATTCAGGGTTTTGATTTTAATGGGCCCTTTTTCTGTAATACCATTTTATAAATCCGATATCCTACCATTACGAACTCTTAAATTATTCCAAAAACTAGGTTTTTGTAGTCTTTTTCTACATGCGTTTTGGCCTCCAAAAACCAACCTCTGAAAAAACTTTCACTTAGGGTGTTTAATTATAACAATCACATGCTCAAAAATTAAATTGAAACAATAGAACACATATTTTAACACTTGAAAAGTGGTAAGCAATTATCATTGGGTGATGCCTGGGTTCAATTTCGACAATTGAACCCAGGTTAACGCGCTGCGTCTTGATGTTATTTGAGGTGAAGGCGCTCTCGGCATCCCTCTTCATTTGCTTGATCAGCGTGCCTGCCAACGTGCGTCTGGTTTGGTGCATATGTTTGTAAGCGTTAACGTTGTTCGCATCGTTTCAATTGGGGGTGGTGGCAGTTCCTTTCTTGTTTATTTAAGCCCCCTAAAGTCTCGCAAAATCGGGCTAAAGATGACCTTAAAATTAGAAAAAAGCTGTTTAAGAAATTGGAGAAGTGATTTTGGGAAACCGTTAAGTGCAAGAACTAGGCGGAAGGCCAAGTTTCTCTTCCACGCAAAATAATTGTGTCGCCAGGTTCAATTGGTCGTAAAGAGCGTAACCGGTAGTTTCCCCAAATCAGTACCTTATTCTCTAACTCAGTAGCCTTTCACCAAGTAATGCAGACACCATGGGAGGGCAACGTTTAGAGTATGGTAAAACCCAGGAATCCAAACACTCTACACACCTGACATAGCGCCCTCCTATTGCGTCCACCAAACTCCCAAAACGCGAATTTCTTGGGAGATATATGATTCATCTTCCTCACCTTCCCATCACACACCCTGCCACTTTCATTGCTTCATTCAAAATTTTTTTTGGACTTCTAAGTGTTGTTGTGGGCTAGCAAATAACGTTAAAACTCCTACTTTCACACTTTGGAGTTAAAACCTGGGCACTTTAACAATCTGGTTACTCATTCCATATACATCCATATTTTGGATCTGTTGACCTGAGGACCCATCCTGATATGATGTTGAGTGCCCCTCTTTCTTGACTCTTTCTCAACTACGATGACCGTTTGACTTGGTGACTCATGCACGCGCTATTGGTTGTGGCTTCCCGAGATATTCCTCACTCATGCACTTGTATACATGTAACATATCTAGGTAGATTTCTACCCCCTGTCATTTATAATCACATTTTTGGAATGAAAAATTTCCTTTTGTCATAAGCCAGAAGAATTTCGCATAATCTTTCTTTATTTAATATGACGTCACGTCAAAAGCTAGACCATATCATATCTACTATTTTTTTTTCTAAGAGTTTTATCCTAAATCTAGTCATTCTCAACAGCCGATGCCAATACAATGGATAGTGTAAAGTCAAAGGTGTTATTGATCCCTCCGCAATGCACCGTTTTTGGGAAATTATTCACTTCAATTAAGGGTCATGTGATCCCACAAAAAACTTTCTTAAAACAAAAACCCTGACTGTTTCCACTATGTTTCCCCAAGGTATTAGTACTTAGGGGAGTTTTTTGTTTGATCATGAAACGTTTTGTGGTTCTTAAACTTTTAAAAACACTGTATCCCTAGTCCTGAAATGTGCAAAGTACAGTAACAGTAATAGGCACTCGCATCATTAAGTGGAATTGATTCAAAACGGGGGGTAGGACATGCCAACCTACAGCAAGAACGGCATCCAACGTCCGGCCTAACCCAAGTGCTAGTCCTTTCAAAGAGTTAATGTTTGAGGGCGCTCTTCCTCATATGAAACGGTTACCCACAGACTTGAACAAAAGGCTAGGCCTGGTCATGAATATAACTCTAAATGACCGTTTATGGAAATTACACTATTATTGCACGCGGGGTTATCACTAACCCCGACAGATTTGAAGTCATAATTTATTTCCTAATTATCATGAATAGTAACTAAGATGTTTGAGCTTAGGTTTAAGAGGAGATTTTTGTAATGAAACTGGACCGAGACTGCCGATTTAAATGCCACGTAGCTTCCCCATTCTGTTTGGAAATGCCCCAATGCCCCATATCAGCAGGGTCGTGTCCTACACCCCGATTCAAAACAACCTCTGTTTCCTAGTCCTCTGGTCTGCTTAATTTATTTGGTTTGAGGAGCTTTTAAATGTGCAAAATGCTAATAGATAGTAAACATGAAACCAAATGACATGAGTTTGTGGCTGAGACTATTAGCGATCATCTCACAACTCACCTGAATAACGAAGGGATGCCCACCGGCTTTACACGCCCTTACATTGGTCTTAAGAATACTGCTCAGCTGCTTTACGTGTTCGTGGTCCTGAAGGGCTCCACGTTCTGCCAAGATATCAACATCACATTATTAAATTCATTACATCTTTATTTGTTGCTAATAATTTGCTAAACTATCAGATTTTTGTCCGAGGTCATACTTAAAATGGCCATCGACAGTAATTATCAGCTGACTCAGCCTTGTAAACCCTTAAAAAGAGTGTATGACATTTTCTTTTATCAATTGCACAATTTGTATCAAATGCTTTAAAAAAGAATGTACTCAAAACAAAATTCCTCTGACTTGAAGCTTTTCTTCCTTTCGAGAGGAATATTCAGATTAAAAGAGTAGTATTTTTTTTATAGCAAATAAATCATAGATTACAAATATAATCCAAATATTTGTGAACTGCCATAGTTGCTACTGAAATTAGGGGCAAGAGCGAGATTTGAGGCACCCAAATATAGCGTTCATAATAGTACTTCTTTTTTTTTTGATATTAGATTACAACACTCAAATAGATTTCTTAACTGGTGTGGGCGACCGAAATGTCGTTCTTAAAAGAGAGGGAGAAAAAAGTGATTTTGTTGCTCATATTCAATGTTAAACAATGGCTGAATTTCGTATTTGCTCCTATACGAAATTAAACCAATTCCACAATGTTTGTACCAAAGAAGAGAAGAAATCATTCTCAGCTTAATCCTTTCAGATGGGGGTTATTTTTGAGGGGAAGCTTTACATCAGGACAAAAAATCAATACTTTCGATTTTTAGGGTCCCCTGAGATGTGAAATCTCTCGTAGCAAACCTTTAATCTGTACTTACTTGAGTTGCTTGAGTGATTCCGTCCCAGACTTGATTTGGTTAACAGCATGTACTTTTCTATCAGATGTTCTTGTACTACCCTGTCTGTCTGTTGCAATGATAATGTAGCTACAGGCCTCGTTTAAATGTGTGTACCTTAGTAGAGACATAAATTTTTTTTTTGGATCAAAAGTGAGATTGAAAAACAAGGAGGTGAAAACACATATTATTTTACACGTACCATTTTTAATTATCTATGTGAAAGTGTTAAAGCAATTTAAAATAAAAAAAGTTCGCTTCAGAGGAAAATGGAAACCCTGACCTAATGATTTTATATTTTGTTTTGAAATTAGCAAATGCAAAATGAGAATGTCTTTATTGCATTTTTTCCCCCTCTTGTTTTTTCTTCTGGGGGCTTTGTAGCCAAATCCAATTTTTCTGCAAAGTTGAAAAAATTAAAACCGTGTCATAAACAGGAACCAATGCGCTAAATTGTGACTTAGAAGCCAAGGCACGGCCTTCTGAGACACCTTTTTGGGGACTCAAAGGTACTGATTTTATGTGTATTGTGTTCTCTGATTGATATTAAGGTCTGGCGCTTGCCTACACTCACCACCAAGTTTTGTGGAAAAACAAACATGCAATTTTCATGGTAGAAGTGAAAATGCATATATAATGTAAAACCCTATTCACTATGGTTAACCATTAAGAACTGCAGTTTTTATCTCCATTTTCTGAAAAAAAAAAGGACTTGAAAGCTGAAATTTCAGGTCGACAATGGGACAAAGAGTCTTATCTGATATCAAATTTATACTTTTGCTCAATTCAGGGGTTTCCAAAGATGAGTGCAAGAAGCACCTTTAAAGGTGCTTGTTCCGATTTATGTGTATTGTGTTCTCTACTTGATATGAGAGCCTGGCACTTGCACATACACCCCATCAAGTACCGTGGTTAACAGGTTTTGATGGTAGACGCAATAATGCATTTTGCATAGCCCTATTCAATACTGTGCTAATATTGATGGTTAACCACTAAAACGGTGTTTTTTTGTTTATATCTTGGGAATGAAATGGATTTGAGGACTCAAATTTCAGGACGACAATGAGAAAAATACGGCCTTTCATCTGATATCAAAATCGATACTACTTCCGGGTAAATCAGGGGGTCCCCAAGACGATCGGAACATGCACCTTTAATATATAACTGACGTCGGAGTTCCTATTAAAACATACAATGGCGAAACGGAGATTATAAGTCGTTGCCAATTCAGTTTTAAAGTCAAACAACCTTCCCTGACACAGAGGCCATCAAATATGTGTCTACCATGGTTGAGCAGTACCTCTTCAAAAAGTTTTTGTTTGAGCATGGAACAGGCCACTCACAGGCTATGCAATAATATGCCTCTTTTGCTCTGTTTGCCAATTATTCACTGTTAATTACACTATTCTATCAATCACACCGATCTCAGCATGCCTACCTGCTGTGGTTGTAAGTCACAGATGATTGTGTTGATACTCGCTAGAATCTCCTCAATGAATGGCATCACTTCTCCAACCTGCACCTGCACAAAATGTCTTCTACACTTCTGGGCGATTTTGATGAATGTGTCGGCAATGCCCATGTTCCTCAAACCCCATCAATGTGGTGTCTATGATGAAATAATGGATAATCCATGAAGAGGAAGTGGTTTCTACAGAGTCCAAGATCTTTGCTTTGCAGGCATTCAATCAGAATTTTAAACTGTGCTTTGTGGGGATTTAAAAAAAAATTCATTCCAGATTTTTGTCATTCATGCAGGGTCTTAGCCAGGATTTGGAAATAAAAGAAAAAATAACTATACTGTTATAAAGCGCCCTATACTGAACGGCCTCAGGGCCTTGAAAGGATGCACCACAAAAACCTGAAAGCCAAAACACCAAATAATAAACATATGATTACTTCAAGACATATGGAACAAAACACTAACATGAAAATGGGAAATTACAATGTCTGAAGTAGCGAATGTTAGCCATAAATTTTGGCACCGGATGGTTCAAGTGTCTGATGTGCCCTACATTGATGACATTATAGTTTATGGTGTTATCACAAGGGGCAGTTTCCAAAAGCTTTTAATACTGACATGCAAGCAGTAATTTCTGTTTTACATACACTTTACTCACCATGCATGAATTCAAAGAGTTTGTTGACCACCGTCTTGAGGAACTTCCAGTGTGCTCTAAGGAAGCGAGGATACTGTCCCACCACATACATGATGTTGGATGCGATGATTGCCTTGTTGTCTTTGCCTCTCTTCTGCTCGCAGAGACCTAGTAAATCTTTAATAACAGTGACCAGGAAGCGTTTTTCATCCTCTTCGTGCATGGCCCCACTTATTGATCCTATTGCCCAACATAACTGTGAGGAGAAAAATTATGCACAATGGACTTAAAATAATCTTCACACCAATCAATTAATCATCAGCCATGTACGGCCACTGCAGGACGAAGCCTCAACTTGTTTCTAAGCTGGATTATAGTCTACCCTTCCAAGATGGCCTAATGTTGGTTGAGACAGACCCTGGTAAGCTTAGAGTGATGATTCCTGCAGGTAACAGATCCAG
Organism: Ophioderma brevispina; assembly: GCA_023653785.1. Lineage (NCBI taxonomy): Eukaryota > Metazoa > Echinodermata > Ophiuroidea > Amphilepidida > Ophiodermatidae > Ophioderma > Ophioderma brevispina. Next base: position 38,393 of record JAMKCH010014549.1, read on the forward strand.
TATCATGCCCTACTCTTTTTCAATTTATAAGGTTTGCAACTTTGTTTACAGTAATTACTCCTCTGATACACCGATTGCTTATACTGCACATTCTATGCAGTGGATGGGAGAGAGAAATTCTATATTCCCACTACATTTTTAATGCTGTGCGATTTTGCAATTTCCCGCTTTATAGAAACTTTTTTGTGCACGACCAAGAAACACGACTCTCACAGGGATCGAACCAGGGACACTATCATACTCTGCCAACGGTTCAGCCTCTTAGACCGCTTGACCACCCCGCCCTGGATTATTCATATCCATTGTACCCCGAAATTCCCATATCTTCATATTACTATTGATGGCTTCGTCTTGAAGATATTATGGGGATAAAGGTAAAGGGGACGGACCTGTGTACACAGGAACGGAGTGCCCATCTCTCTTTCGAAGCGATTGGGCCAGTTCCGGTTCATCTCAAACTTTGGAAACTATCTTTAGTTCTAGATGACTATTTTTAATTACTACATATATTTCAAAATCTCTGAGTCCGCCTTTAAGGACCATTTTGGGATGGTATTGCATCAATATGAGCACACATGATGTGTGTCTTACACAATATCTTACCGTGTTTAGATTCTTCCACGACCACTCCTGTCCATTGACTTGTAAGTGCAGCTTGTCCGTCATGATCTGCTCTGTGTCTGCATAGTCCAAGTGAGTCAAGTACACTACATTAAGAAAAAGACAACATCAATAGCCTTAAGTCTTTGTCCTTCCTCATCAAATGCACCTCCTAAGGCCTAAAAAAAAATTGTTTGATTGGCGTAACCCGACCGACCCTATTTTTACCGCCGACCCTAAATATTTTTTAGTGTGCAAAAAAAAGTTTTAAAAACCACGTAAAACAAATATTTTCATATGTGAGGGTTTTCCATCATGTTTTACTGATATATGGTCATGAAAACGCTGAAATGCAAAAACAGGAATTTAATGACGTCATACTTCGGTACTCTAAAGGATTGCAGGACATTCAAAACGACAAATAAAAAGATGTGTTACAGAAAAAGTGAAGACGTGCCATTTGTTTTTGTATGCGTGTCATATATTTTGTGTTCTGGTATGTGAAAAAAAAAAATCCGACCTACCTACCCTATTTTTTTTCTATGTTACGCCAATCAAACAATTTTTTTTAGGCCTAATTTGTAATTAGCATCCTGCATGTAATGCAGGTTTAAAACTGTTTTTTGTGCATCAAAATTGAGCCGATGGATGTCAATACCCATCGTCATGCCTATAAAAAGATTCTATCGGCTTTTTGACCTGCATAGGACTTACCAAGCGTTTCTCTCATGTTCTTATACATGTTGATGGAGTCTGTATCCTTCATAAACTCACGCACAACTTCACCCTGGTCATTCTCAACCACAAGCACCTCTTCTGGTTTGGCCATTCTTGATATCATAATCCGCCTCACCTGTATTGGGGTAAGATTTATATTTATGAATTTGCTCGGTAGTACACTCACACCTCTTCTCACTGGTCACCACTAGCCAATAGCCATGATACTCCTGGATTCAACTTAACCCCTTGAGTACTACCCTCTCATTGGTCAAAATGCAACTTACGTGATTGCTATGTGGTCACAAAAAGGAACGTATGTGGATTGTTTACCAATCAGCAATATGTAAAAAGGGTGGTTTGGCTGAGTGCTGGAGCTTAAATATATTGGAAGCTGCATTTATTGGTTATTGGAATGAATATGTAAATGAGTTAGCCAATCAGAATCATGTACGAATGGCAGCAATGGCAGGTAGTGCCCAAGGGGATAAGTAAGCTGATGAAAAAAATTTGGGGTTACTATATGTCTACACACTTATAACAATGCAGCAAAACAGCTACGAAGCCAGTGAGTGCTAGGATATTTTTCAATGTGGAGGCACATGTTGTCCATTAGCGGATACAACGACCACCTCATGACCCAAAGTCCTGGTTCGAGTCCGCTGAGGCCAATTTGTGTGCACTGGTCAAGCCTTTACCCCCTTCTCTTTGCCTCCTCCACCCAGAGCGCTAAATGGGGAGCTGTTTGAATATTGCCCTTGAGCGCCATCCAAAGTATGAGTATGCCTTGGTCATTTGTAAAGCAGCTACATAGTCTATTGGCAGCGGAATAAATGTAAAGCGCTTTGATACAATTTGTGAAGGCGCTATATAAATGTCGACATTTATGTACAAGAGTATGTGCCAGCTATTCCTGTGTGATCTGCCAAATTCCAAAGCAAGTAGAGACTTCAGTTTATTTCCCACTTGTCTCTCTTCTGGTAGAACTCTTAGAGAAATATTCCCATTCACAGAACTTAAAATAAGTGTTTTTTTGATGGATTGGTTATTAAGCCAGCTAATCAGCCTTGAAACAGTAAACAAGGCGAACTCGTATTTGACGCGAATGCGTAAAAATAATGTCCCCGCCGAATGTTGCGATCACAACATGCAATAAATGCCACTCAATACTCCACCCCCATCCCCAATACCCCCCACAACACTTCCCCCCCCTCCCCACACTCTGCACAACCCCACGCCCTCGTCCCCTCTCCAACACCCCACAACTGCCACCCTCATCCCCAACACCCTGAAAAACCCCACCCCCCCGCACCCCCTCAATCCCCCCACCCCCCTCCTTAACACCCCTCACCCCCCACACCTCACCCCAAACCCTTTAACCCACCTCCCTTTTCCCCCACCCCCCACACCCTCGCGCCCATTTCCCCATCCCCTCCCCCACCCCCCTCCACCCCCTTTTTTTTACCCCTCCCCCCCACCCCTCCCCATTACCCCACAACACCCCACAAAAACACCCCACCCCCTTCACCCTCCCCCCCGAGATCCTCACCCCATCCCCCCCCCCCCTCAACACCTCCCACCCAAACACCCAGTCACCACCAACCCACACCTCCCCCCTCCCCCGACCCAGCCCCCCTCCCCCCCCCCAGTTCCCCCCCCCACCGCCCGTCCACACCAAGATACCCCCTCCCCCCCCCCCCCCTCGGCCCACCCTCCCCCTGCCCTCAACTGCCACCCCCATCCCACACCCTCCGCACACCGCCCGCACCCCCCCTTAACCAACACCCACTCAACACCCCACCCCACCCCCCAAAAATAAAACCCTGTAACACCACACCTACCCTTTACCCACACCCCGCAACTCGCCATTCCCCTCCCAACACCCCGCACACACCCCACCCCTCCCCAACACCCCACCCTAACCCCCGCAATACCCTCACACCTCCCCAACACCCGCCACACCCCACCCCTCTAGCACAGTAGTCCTCATTAGCGAAGGAATTTTGCCTATCCAATGCAACCGGTTTCAGAGATGTATACAGCAATTACGCGCATATTAATTAGCTCATTTGCATACCTAATCGCATATATCACTTTTTCATTCAAAATTGCAAAAAGAATGTGCCCCATGGAAGGCTTTCATGCAGCGCCGGAATTTTGAGTATCCATGTACCGTTTCAAACTATAGCATACGCTGATTTTTGCATAGTATGACTCATTTGACCAGACTCAAGTTGCCTGAATACGCCCCAAAACAAGCAGGTCAAGAACTCTTCAGCCCGCTTCCTTCCACCCAAGTACATCATTATACAGCCTTATTCGGAACTCCAGAAAACTTGTAAACAGGCCCTTGCAGGAAATTCTCATAAATTAATGCAAATTGATTCTTAATTAGCAGATTTTTATTTTACGGCCACAATATAATCAGGCCGAGAACTCATCCACCCGCATCTTTCCACCAACTTACAACATCATAGCCCTTACGAACTCTCGCTATAAATCATATCAACATGGGTTAACATTTTTGTCACGGACGAACTTGCCGGACGAACGGACGCCTGCTATTTCATATTCCCCCCCGTTCCGATCTTGTTCGGCGGGGACAATTGTGACTACTCACAGAATGCTATGCAAATTTTGGGCACTAACTAGTAAAGTATATGTTCATGACTTGCCACTAGCCCCAGATTAACAGCATAGTAATAATAGTGGGGCTGTCTTTCAGTGATGGGAAATGTTTACACTCTGTCCACCGAAGTATGAAGTGTAACTGCACACCCAATGGCCAAAATGCACAATATGTTCTTTGTGAAGCGTGAGAGCCGCAAGCGAATGAAGACCAGAAGCATGGGAAGTTCTCTCTCTTACACAGATACAACCGTACTGGTTATCACACTTGCTGAATGAAATGCCAAGCATGCATGGTGTGAGACTTGTTTGACGAATATGGAAATTACTGCATAACTCATAGGTGGACAGAGTGTATATTATAATACTCTTATCTGTGTCTGTGTATGTCACTTAATCTCAGAGTGGGGACCTCTCCCGGCGATGACACTCGCATCGTCCATGAGCCACAAGGTTTGTCGGTAATCACATCGGGGCATAAGGCTCATAGTGATTTTTTGCAACGGTATGCACCCCACGAGAGAAAATATGGTGTAGCATTTCAGCGGTGGTAGCTTTTTGTGTGTTACTCCACTTTTTCTCAAATCTCTTTTAATCTGGATTCCAGCAACTTGAAAGCAATGATGTTGCCGAGATTATTCGTCAATTGCAGGGTTCGCCAGTTTGTCTTCTTCCATACGTGGAAAAAACCGCGGTTTTTTCCGAGGTTTTTTCCACTTGGAACAAATAGGTTTCTTCCAGCTTTCCGTCCATGAAAGCGGAAGAACTAAAAAAAGTTTTCATTTAAAGATGTTCCTATGTTTGAAAGCAAGACTTGCCCTTTGGTTTTATGTTATAGAGTGAATGAAATATAGGGAAATAATTAAAATAAACCCCCTACTACCCGCAGCCAAGGGCATAATTAAACTCGCATTGATCACAAGGCCTAAATATAACAAAATACTGGAAGAACTGATTAGGACACTTTTCCACACCAGCAAGGCCAAGTAGGACTCCTTGTAAAGATTTGAACATCTTCTATTTCTTTAAACAAAAGTTATAGTCTCCCAGGTTCTCCCCCCTAAGCAATACAAAGTTAGTATTTAAAAAGAATCAATGGTGCTACTTTTATGATTGTGTTTTAAAATTAACAATAAAAACATTTTGGCCATAACAGATTTAAAGCTTTTTTTTTCATTGTTTGCCCATTATGATAGTATAAATGTCCAATGGGAAAGACTGAAAATGGATTACAATCATCATCTGCATAATTTGATTGCAAGACAAAACAAAATTGTGAACAAATTTACTATTATACTGGGCAAGGTATACTAACATTCTATAGACTTGTAAATTAATTCTGAAAAAAAAAATATGTATGTAAAGTAAACTATTAAAGTAGGACTTGATGATTGAAGTGCAAAGCAGTGAAATGGGTAATTTAGTTTGTTGTTTCATAAATACATTCTTTATTCTTCCAGTTTCTTCCAGTTCTTCCCGTTTCTTACAGTTTCTTCCGGAAGAACTGGAAGAGAACCCCTTTTTTCCAGTTTCATCCATTCTTCCGGAAGAAATAGGTTTCTTCCGGAACTTTCCGAACTGGTCAATTGCATACCAAAAGCTGTACCCTGGACTTATTTACACAGTAGATCGTCAACACAAAACCTTTCTGCGGCCATTCCATCGAGTCATCATAAATCATGATATTAAAAAAGAGCAATCTAGATATAAATTTCTTAATACTATCGGCGTATTGCAAACCTTCAAATTCTTTCTAAAGACATCGAGAAGACAGCGTCACGTCAAGTAATTGGCCATGTGGATAGCAGCAATCTGGGTAAGCATCTTCAGTATTCGTCCAAACATCACAGTACGGAAAAAGCCCTTCATTAATGGTTAAAAAACTGATTGCTCCGATCCCTTAAAAACAATAGAGCTGTCCGTGTGGTCCTCCTTGACACACGCCACCGTATATTATTGCAAAGACTAGAAACTGCCTTCGGCTGCTTCTTCGGCATTAGGAACATGGTTAAATCTTGTGGTTTTTTAACTATCTTAAAGGACTGTCGCCAAAAAGCGTCTCTATTGGGTGAATTTTTCTTCAGATCATGTCATGAGGTACACTACCGCAGGGTTCCATTATAGGGCCCACATGTGTTTATCGTGTGCACTCTCCCAGGCGGCAATCCCATTCGTGCTTTTATCTTCGAGATGACTGTACAACTGTATGCTAAGTGGTCCCAAAACCAAAGGTGATGTGAACACGGGCTTGTTGTTAGGTTATATTTTGTATTGATGTGATCAACGCGTGGATGATCCAAAACACGCTTCGCCTGGACAAGGAGAAGATGGAATTCTTCAAATTGCCGATTAAAATGGTATATAACTGATTTTCATTTGACTTTGTGATACTATCCATTCGTAGATTCCCCTCAATCAAGAACCGAGGTGTCATTTTTTAATTCGCTCCAATATTAATACCATCATGTAACCCCTCAACGTCCACATAAGCAACATAGGTGTATCCATCATTTTCATAATCAGAGATGTTTGCCATCTTGTGGTTAGAGGCTCGCCCCCGTTCCCACATGGAATATTGCAAATTCCTTTTAACGGGCGGCATTCAAGTTCGATCTCACTAATCTGCAACAGACTGGCAGGACAAAGAATGGGCGTATCTTCTATGTGGATGGGAGCAGACCTCTATCGGCTTACTGAATGAGCTTCATTAGCTCCCTGGAAAAAAAAAGGATAGTCTTCAAGCTTTTGCTGTATGTCTATTAGGCTATCAACAAACCTAGCCTTGGACAATTCATTGTTTCATTGATTCCTATCATCTTCCTCTGTTCTTTGTAGGAGGCTATTATTATTAATTGGTGAGGCTAAGATGGTTTACGACTATTAGATTCACCTTTAATAACGAATGCATCATCCAGTCGGCTTCGGAAGCAGGCGACTACGAAGCTCTGTACTGCAGAGGTCGTCAGATAGGTTGATCTTGTGTCTCTTGGTAATGACCCATGATTCACACCAAAAGATGATGATAACATATGTGTCTCAGACAGCTTGACTTCTATGTCGATTGACAGGGATGTGCTACTTCAGAGGTTTGCCAGTTTACAGAATGCTGCCCCTGCAATTGCTTTTCTTCTCTTTAGATCCACAACACTATCTTAGGTGCACAAACGACAAGACCTATATCTCCTGATGCAGCAGGGGTGAATTGGATCACACTACCTGGCTGTTAGTAAGTAGGATTATAACCTGGCTTACTAGAGCACTTGTGAATTATGTGCTGGCTGGACTTGTCCTTCAAACTGCCGGAAAACACTGCAGTAAGACCAGGTGCTGTAGCGTTACTTCCTAGTTCCAATGATTCTTAATTTTTTGTCATCATACTCGCCTCATCTTGTTGAACTTGAGCATATTCTAGAGCACGTGTGAATTAGCTTAATTACACATTTCCTGATTGGTTGTGGCGGTATTTTGCCAGTGATTTTTACCCTATGGTCCCTGACTTATGCGCCAGGGGGAATAGAAAAAATAGTACCCAGACGCCGGGTCTTTTCCCTACTATTACGCCCAGATCTTGGTGAAAGAAGCAGAATGACTTCAAAATAGGCAGAATGAAAGTTATGAAAATTGGTGTAATTGTGTTTATTAGCATTTGTAATATTATATGACCCCTGTCCTGAAAAAGCGGTTCCTTGTTAGCCTCCTGTTCTCTGGAAATTATAACGACCAGGGGACTTTTTTTCTTCAGATTTTTTGGCTCCTGGTCTGCGTTGACTAAATAAAAGCATGCATCTTGGATTCCAATATAAACAGTTTATTGATTTTAAAGGTATAGTTCATTGATTTTAAAGGTAGAGACAGAAATGAAATCTTCGTCCTCTAAAACCTAGTCATATACACTAAAATCACTTTTTTAACTGCTCTTGGAGCTTGCCCTAGGGGCCATTTTGGCAGCCATCTTGGATTTGAACATAAAGGAATGCTTAAATGTTGTAAGTAGTGACTGAAATGAAATCTCTACCCCCTTAAACATAGTCAAAGACACCAAAATGAGCATCCTATCTGGTCTGGGAGCCTAGATATGACCACTTATATGTGTTCAGAAGCATTTTGGCGGTCATCTTGAAAAAAGACTGATAACACACAAAAAGCTACCACTGCTGAAATGCTATCACATATTTTCCAACTCTAGGGATGTATAGCTTGCCAAAAATCACTATTAGCATTACTGCCCTAAGATGATACCGGTGGCGAAAATTTGGAGGCTTGGCTCATAGCCTACAGGGTCCCTTTGCCTTTGGGATGGCTTACAAAACAACCAACTTTGGGAGGGTTCTGGTTACTTGGCAGTCCTACAGAATGTACCCCTTTTGGAATAAGCCTTTACAAGCTGCAAACTATATAATATTTACTGAAGACGAACTCACACAGTTTACTGAAAATAAATGCCGATTGGGAAAAAATACCACTTAACAAAAATCAAGTGCCGACATCTGCCAGCATTCAGACAAAAACGCTGACAATATAACACCGACTTAGTTAGGCTACTGAGGCTACAGTTAGACTACACCTCCTGCTGTCAGGGTCACATATCAGTCCCACACTGTAGTGCATGCAACCAAAAGTTTTGGGAATAAAATAATTGGCGTATATCAAACAAATACAACTGCCCAATTTGAGGCACCAGTGAAAACCACAGTCCTTTGGTGACCTGGATAGATGTATTTAATAGGAACAGAGATGTAACAGAGGAGTAGTCCCATTTCCTGAAAATCCAAAATTTGAACCGATGGGAAGGCCAAATTTTAGTGTAGCATCCGGTGAAGCTCGGGGAACGTATTTTCTTACGCGATTTTAGGGTACAAGCCCCCTTCTCTAAAATAAATTGGTACTTAAAACTTGGGTTTTTGATGCACTTTTATCTCTATCAATAACACACTGTCTCAGAAATTGCAAAAAAAAAAAAAATAAAAAAAAAAAATATCTAATTTTTTTTTTACAATTCTGGATTTTTTTGTATTTATGGCCAAAAATCCAGAAATCCGGAAATTTCTGGAAAAGTTACATCTTTGTAGGATCTATCCAGTTCACTTCAAACACACAACCTCTTATGGCAGTATAATTTGCATATAAGGGAATTATCATTTGTTGACTGACCAAACAATGCTTTTGAAGATGGGGAAACATTACGACTTCTGGGAATTATGGTACATAGATGAAATTTTCAAGCACAGGTTCCTGTTTACATAACCACATCAAAAAGTAATTTGTTCAAATATTTGGGGCTTCAAGTAAAACCTTTAACACTGTTACAGAATACGTGAAATAAAATCTATCTAGCGGCTGCAGCCGACATGCTGTTCACCATGTAGCGCCAAATATCCCTGTCCGTCATTAAGTTGGGGATCTAATAAAGGCACTACTTCTCTGTGCCAGAATGTTCAGAGTTATTTACCGTGCGCCGAGCGTGACGTGCGTCAACACAGAAGTAAATTACGATTGGCTTGTTTGAGTAGGTTGGCCTCCCCATTGGTTAATCGCGCATGAGGCTACCCATAGTCTCCGCCTCTTTTATGCAAATATTGCGGCGCGCGCGTTGCCGACCTCTGAGTTCTGACCGCAAGGGTAGAACAACAGAGTTACAGCAATTCTTACCTTTGAGAGTATTAAAAGGTACATCTGTCTCCATGAGAGTGGGGGGGCTGGTGTGGTCCCACCAAGTATAGAGGTGATGAGGGTGTGGAGGAGAATGGGCTTTTCTCTCAAAATAGAAGCTTGACTCTAGGGTATTCCAGTACTCTAGACATCTCGTGAAGATTTCGTTTTTCACTTCAGATTAAGGATTAGGTATTGATGTGCCTTTTAAGAAATTGAGAATGGTTAGATTTGATAGGGTGTGTTACTGGATATCACAATTTGATTTTCACTAATATTTGAAACCACTTCATTTATTGTACTTTCATGTTATATTACCCTCAAAATTTTGATTAAAATATTATTTTCTCAATTTTATTTTAAGAAAATTTCTCACAGGAAAGTAATTTGTTTATTTGAAAGAGAAGATGGATTCCCCTAGAGTTGTTTTGTGAAAGATGCACCTGTTAGATAGAGGGCACAATAAGGGAAATGGGAATTCCCCAATATGTAAACTTATTAACTGTAAGTCAAGGTGTTTATGCTTTAAGATCAAAACATTCAATGAATCTGGGGGATTCCCCCATAAATTTTATATTGGATTGATTTAATCAGAAGATATAATTTATGCGATGCCAATTGGTCAGGTAGTGCAAGGTTATGTTTCTGCATGATGCTGTGGGAATGTCTATTTTTAGACTGGAACTTTGTGAAGTCAGTTTATAATGGAGATTTGAGTAATGACTCCGTGCCCGCAGCCACCAGTAACAAGTAGCCTAGATTTCTAGGCTAGTGTTTAATCTACATAATGTGTTTTATGCTCACATATGCCAGGAGTTTTATATTGTTCAATTCCACGTAGCAAGGTGCTATATTATCTACTGTCGTCTTTGAAGCAAAAGTGCTAGGAATCAAAATAGGATTCCAAATTTGTGGACAGATAGAAATCGTGGTGATTATCCTGGACTGATATTATGTGGAATATTAGTGTCGTCGTCGAGGGACTTATTTAACCTTGTCGTCTTGAACTGTTGGACAAAAGTTATCTTCAGGACTGAGAAGATTCTTATGGAATATATACCATGGATATTTATGTGTGACTTTGCATGCTGTCATTTTGGAGTCGTCAGATTTTGTGAGAAACTTGTGAGGAGATATTATCGTTGAACTGCAACGCTACTTTTAGTTGGAGACATAAATGAACTCTGAGTAAGATTAGAATTGATAAGTGTAACTTTGAATTGTATAGATAATTGTACTTTGGACATACCAAATTCTTGATCCAATCTGATTAAAATCATTAAATCTGTTTTGTTATATAAAATTCAGATCACTTGAGCACAAGGCTCGTTTATTTGTGTTTGAAAGGTATTTCTGACCTTAGACGTCCACGAGACATCATAACACATAGTAAAGAAAAAAATAATGACTTATTAAGCAATAGAAATGTATAGAAAGCAGGACATGTATGTGTTAATTAAAGTCAGTTTTAGAACTTGAATTTTGCAGTTCTCAGCTTTTGTGTCCTCTATATTTAGTTAGTTAGTTAAACCTAAGTTTAAATCCGGTTTTGTCCCCGTCAACGGGGGTGGCCGGATACACCTCACACTCAGCAATACTGCTGTGTGAGGATTTATTGGAGCAAAAAGATAATTGACCGGATGCCCTTCCTGACGCCAATCCAGTTTTCGGCAGTGGGCCTAGCCTTTGGGCAACTATGCCCACCATACAAGGCAAGCATGTGCTGGATGGCCGCCAAGCTCTCCAGAGCTGACGCCCTTGAAGGTAGATCTTCTTTTTCATTCTACCAGGGTAACCAGCTAGCCTCCTCATTAGATTTCCTTAGAAAATCGAGGGGGTGACGGTTTAGCCGCCGACAGCTCGGCCCTGGGACAGGTAGTACTGGTTACCAGGATACCAGTAGCAGGCCCTACAAGGAAACCTGACCTGACAGAATTCAGAGAACATAATGTGTGGGCCACCTTCAACCACTTCCTATAAGGTTTAACCTTTTGGGTTGACCTTTTTGGTTGATGAGCGACAAAGCAACATCCACCCATCCATCCGTACATACATCCAGCTGAGTGGGTCCTTCCAGCATAGCTGGCGGCCCACAAAAATAGTAGGGTTCTGAGCAAGGGGCGCTTGCCCCCTTCCCCCTCTAGTACATATAATCATATTTAAATTAAACCACTTACACCACTGAGAAGTATGCATTGACTACCAACTTACCTCTAGCAAGATGTCAAGCAAGTCTTGTTTCTTCTCGATCAGTGTTACATGTTCCTTGAAGAAGGTGCACAAGAATAAACTGAGATTCTGGATGAAATTCTGCTCGTCGTCTTTTCCTGTGGCGTATGCCTGTTTGATGTTGGTGCTCAAAGGCAGCATCTGAGGGTGACAAAATTAGTGGCAACATTTTGAAATGGAAGCAGTAATAACGAACTAGAGTTCATATCATAATTGTTCAGAGTTCCTGTATGCACTAATGATCACGACGTGTTATAAGTAGAGGTATGTGATGACCTACGCTGGTTCCCTGTGACTTTGGTCTCTTACCACTTCACAACTGACCAAAGACGCAGGTACATGCTAATGAAAGTCTCTAACTCATTGGCCAATGGCCCTTTCCAAGAAAAACTTTGAAGTGTTTTGAATGTGGTTCTCATTTCCTCATAGCCACTTGCAACTCACACGATGGTTAGAGCCGTGCTCCCATCACCTGCTCGTCGTGTTGCGTTTTTTTGTACCTGGGAGGCTTGTAAAATTATGCGATAACCAGTGCAAAAATGTAGTGGAGTGCATTATGGGAAGAACACTAGACTTTAGGGATGTACATACGGGTAATGACGTACCCGGGTACTCGTTATGATTTCGGCGAGTACCCGGGTACCCGGGTACCCGAAATTCCTGAGTGCAAAAAGGCACCAAGTTTAGAAGAAAAAAAATCTCCTGAAATACAAGTTATACCTTCAAATATTTCCATGTTTTTGAAGTAAAAAAAACAGCAATGAAAACAACACCTGTCTATGTAAATTCATAAGAAGAAAATCTTTAAGTTACTACAAATCGTTGTACTTTTATTTCAACTTTATTTCATCTAAACGCATTAACAACGTAAAAACGATCGTGAACACGCCGGTCCCAGCTGATCAAATCGGCTGAGATGATGTGTTAAACACAGCCCGTCGTACAGCTAATACAACTTAACGAGCCGACCTAAACACCACGGGTTGTGTAATGAAATTTTCCATCAAGGGATTAGTGTGGACGGCATCAAGAAATATACTTAATATACATTACATGTACCGGGATCAAAAAGAAAATAGCTTTTCAAAGGGATAATTGTGGGGGTTAAAATAATACAGATATTTTATTACAAAACAAACTTATTTGAAACTTGAGGGAACAAACAAAAATTTATACCATTAAAAAGGGGGATTTTAAAATCTGACGGGGTATCATCTTTAGTTTGAGGACTGTACACTTATCCAAATCCCCATAGCCAGGTTACGAACATTCTTTTAGTCATATTTTGTTAGGCCCACGTTATCTGACACTATGTTTTTTTACAAATGTTAATACTATTTTAGAAAGTCAAATATTTTAATCTCTGAACGTAAACTGTCTTAGTCCTTTACTATTTGAATAGTTTAACTCAGGGAATGTCATTTTACACAAAAAGATAGCAGTTGACTGCTCCGAGAGCAGAGGACAACTCCTTTGGGAGTCGAAAAAAATATTCCCAGCAACAGAGAATACTCTTTCTGATGGTACTGATGTAGCTGGTATACCGAGGAACTTAATTGCTAATTCTGTAAGGTGGAAACGAGTGCTTGAGCTTTCCACCATTCCCATTGGGTTAGGTCTTGTTGTTACAACTCCGGCGTTTCGGCATTGTTAGTCGTCATCAAAACTTCACTATCAAGGGAGCGGGTGCGGTTTCGAGAGCCTCATCAAGTTCAAACATCTTCGCTGTCAGAACTTCCCCATTAAGAAGTCCAAGCCAGACGGGTCATCGGTTTTTGTCTTCTTAGGAGGTGGCTCTCGAACCTGCATCAGCGGCTCCATTTTCTCTTTGATTGTAGTATGAACTCGCTGCTTCTGGTTGTCATTCCGAACCGGGCGTATAGAGCTTGAAACTTGGGTCGAGAAACCCCGCACTAACGGGGTGCGGTAGGATGCTCAGCGCCAAGCTAGAATGAAGAATCTGTTGCAGTCCTAGCTACCGTCTCCTTGAGTCAACAAATCGCCGCTGAATCGTGATCGCGTGTCCGCAAACTTGTTGATTACTCCACTGATGGAGTTTCCACACTGAAAGACTCGATACTTGTCTCGGCAAAACTGCAGTTGCATATGAAAAGCATATTAATGTATTGACTAGGTATTAATTGTCGTGTGATCGGTTCAATGCCGATGTGGCCCTTGTATGTTACTTTTCACTTTCAGTGCAAATGTTTTTGTTGTTTAGTTTTTAATTAAAATGAACAAATAGCTAAGTAGTATATCAGTGTTATATTCTTGTTTTTTTTTTTTGTTTTGTTTGTTTTCGTGTTTTTAATTAAAAAGACAGACATCAGGCCTAGACGATTATACGATATCGGTTTGATTAGTCCCTTATTTTATCTCTTTATTCTTGTTTTCTTTTTTTATTTAACGAGAAGATTAGATTCTAAAGTGGTCTAAACGTATTTTTAAAAACGTGCAAAATTATAACAATGCAAGGAATTGCTTGCGGTACCTCAGGGGTTAAGACAACGGCAGAGTAGTTAGCGCTTAAGCAGTGTCCAATTCTGGTCTGAGAGATCCAAGGCTCGGGAATCAGCTAGTGTGGATGTACTCTCTGTCACCAAGAACAGCGCGGATGCCCCAGCGAACTTCCCATAGGCGACATAGCAGGTCATAAGTAGAGTCCAGCGGGTTTCACAAGCGGAATCAGAGAAGATGTGGTGTTTGTTGGCTCTCCAAATTTGACTCAGCACTTTGGTAGGCTGAAGAGTAGGGACCTCTGAAAGGGCCACAAGTCTTTTAGCCGCTCCAATAAGTCTGGATATGCGAGCAATGTCAGTCCTGTCTTTATTACTGAGTTTAGGTATGAGCAGCGCAACCAATTATAGCTGTCATTTCCAAATGCGCCATGAGCTATTGGTTTTCACATTGTGACGCATTTTCATGTACGACTTTGCGCGATCTTGCTTTTGATGTCCCATTGTGTAGCTACATTTTGTAGTTGAGCAGCAAGACAAACTGCTGTTGGCGCTTGTGTGGGACATATTGATCTGACCATCTTCGTCAGGGCCGACATCCAGGGACTTGTATCCAAAAGACAACAGATCGATGTTTCATGTCCTCATTTACAAAGTGCGCTGACAGTCATATAGCCTTCCTGGGCCCTAGACGTCCAGCATTGTTGTTAACGCCAATATGCTTACAGCACCAAAGCTTTCCCCTAAGCTTTTCCTTTTTCTGGTTGTATTGATAACAAAAGTGGCAGTCAAAGTTTCTATGCGTGTGGAACTGGTAGCCTGGTTCACATACTCCATCAAATCCTGAAACCACAGTCCAGTTTCAACGAGACTGATGGGCAAAAACACTCATAGCGACCATTTCAGCTATGCGCGAGGGTAATCTTCTTACTCGGTGAGGGGTCACAAAACACAGGTTTACGCATAAATTCCGGAACAGAAGACTCGTTTGGCGTCCCGATTGTTGATGGCTTTTGAAGTTCATCTTCAATCTTGGGAACCCCTTTAGGTGTCGCAGCATTCACTTGTATTACCACCTTTAAAGGTGAAAGAGTCCCCTGACAAGATTGCACTTCACTGCTTTCTCCATCCAGTTATCAAAGCTATCCCAAAACTACATCACACTTCAGTTGACGAGGAATTTTAATTGACTGATTTCAGATCGGCCGAAGAATCCAAAATTTTTACGTCTGGAACACACGCTTCAAATTAAACAGAATGGGTGCAACTTATGGCGGGATTCGGAGGGGATGAACCTCAAATCGCATTATCGCAATAGGGGTGGCTAATTTTAAGGCCTCGGGCAATGAAAGCAATACCTGTAGGACTATAGTTTACGCCTACAGTCTAGGCGACTAGACAACCTACCATCCAAAACATAGGCCCTACTTGTCGTTTATAAGGTTGTGATTATTTTCCCCAAGTTCACGTGAATAAATTAAACGGATACCCACCGGACCAGGCATTAATGCGCCCCGAGGCAACAACCTATTTTTAAATGGATACCGCCATATTTTACGACCACATGTACCGGCTTGTCCAGCTAGGTATCTTGAATTTAATATTTTGAGGAAAATTTTCTTTCTACGCACACGTGAATTAAATTATGTTATTGCAGTAATGTATTTGAATAAACCATCACGGAATTATGCAAAGGGACTGTTACCCAGTCCCAGACTGATGAGGCCTCAGTTTACATTGCTATTTAATTATGTATAGATGTGAAAATACAATTTCACCGGAAAATAAAATCTTATTGTGGCGTGCGCTGCAAAATAAAATTTCCTTCGGGACGCACGTGGCCAAATGTAGGTCACAGCCCTCCACAGGTCGTAGCACGTCAGCTCGCCGGCCCTCGTTTATGTAATAGGTCTGTCGTTCTTGTACATGTTCAATCATAGTCTACTCATGCTGTGCAATGTGCTGTAGCCTAGGTAATGTTGTATTGCGAGTTGCGGTTAATACAGCGGCATCAACTTTCCATCAAGCGATACATATCAACGTTTGCATCAAATATGGGATACATTAATGGATATATGTTTCATTCAGGATGTAAATATTGTTCGTGCGACTCGTGAGTAGTAAAAGGAATGTAAAATTTTAAACTTATTTTTTTAAAAGGACTTCGGAAACCCGCTCATAAATTCTGTCAGGGTTAAGACGTAAACGGGCGGGGTACCCGGGAGGAATATGTAACGCCCTACTTAGACTGCCTCTTGATTGAACCCATATTTATGGTTGAGCTATGAGTTGAAAACATTAGGGGAGACTAGTCGAGCCCAATATTTTAAAAACTCATCGCGAGACCAATAATATTGGGCCGCAATTCATCAATGTTGATTCAGTGTGTGGATTAATATTTTTCCACCCATGGGATAATACAAACATGATGAGTTTTAAAATAGGTTCAGCCGTTTAGATAAGGGGGGGGGGGGGACAAAGTTGTTAATTGGGTCACCCACCTTTAACTAAAGAGACAAAATGACCCACAAATGGATCCTACTTATAACCTTGGCTCTTTTGCAAGACATCCCCTAGTAGGCACAACCAACAAAATCCTATTAAAGATCTATGGACATTCCCTCTTAACGTTTCAGAAAATGAAACCAAATGCCAAGTTAACCAATTTTGAGAGATGTAAACCAATACATAATGAACATGTTGTAGGCAATCGGGAAAAGACAGGAAAAGGAAAATGGACTGTTGATGATATGCAAAAATTTTGAAAGCCTGTTAATTGATTAAAAAAAATACACAAACGTTAGTTTCTTTTTAAACATAAGTTTCATTGCGAATAATCAAATCATGGTGTTGCTGAATAAACTCAAAAGCCTGATGATCAAGGTCAACTTGCCCAACTGTGTTGCATAATTGACAAACAAAAAGCAGCTTGATGCCCAAGCAAACTCATTTGGATGTCATGTAACACCCCAGATTTTTACCTTAAGTGGTCAATGTTGGCATTGGAGAAAAGTACATTTTTCATTAACTCTGAAATTTTAGGGCTAAAGGACATTCGGTTTGGAATATTCATGAGTGAAAACGGTGCCCCATTTTGGTCGACCATATTAATTTTAAACTCTCTACGGGGCTTAAAGGTGCAACGAGAGAGTTAAGACGTCCAGTAAGGTTGGTCATATGCAGTGATGTATATAGATAGACACTCAACATGATTTCTTACCTTGTATTGGTACAGAAATGCCTTAAAAGTAAACAAAGGTGTTGATTTTTGTTAAGATTTAATTTCAATGTAAAACATAGGCCTGAATTTCGTATTTGCTCCTAGACAAAATTAGAAATTTTACAATTTTTGTACCAAAGAAGCAGTTCTCAGCTTAATCCTTCCAGATTGGATATTTTTTTTTTTGTTTCGATATAACGTTAACACCAGTGCCAAAATCAGAATTTTCACATTTTTTTTTCGGGACACCTGTTATTTGAATCTCTCGTTGCACCTTTAAAAAATAATGTTTTTAGCAAAAGCTCTCACATCAAAATGGATTGAAACACTGGCACGAAACTTTACAGATGGGTTTTGCGGTGAAGGGTCATTCTACCAAGATAAAATCTTTATATACTGAAATCAGGTCATCTCCCTTTAACCATCATATTAGCACAGTAACTAGGGACTTGCAATATACATTATTGCTTCTACCATCAAAACCTCAAGTTTTTTCCCATAATAGAAAGATTAAACAAGAACTTACCTAGTTCGTAGTTTGATCTCTATTTCATGAAGTAATGGTGAACGAAGAGATAACCTGAGATACAGCGCCCTGCGCATGCGCGTCAGATTTTAAAAAACCATATGAGAGCCGAGTTTATATGGTGAACAATAACTTGCCACATAAGTCTCAACTCATAGGGAGGGAGAGGTGGGCAGGTTATCTCTTCGTTCCCATACTTCATGAAATAGAGATCAAACTACGAACTAGGTAAGTTTTCTTGTTTAATCTTTCTTATTTCATTTCGTCATACACTAAGAGATCCCCTGAGATGTTTTAAACCACTCTGGCTCTCATATGATTATCATAACACACACATAACCTATATGTAATTTACACTCACTCTGTTACAGAACTTTACATACAGTAAGATATTCATTAACAATCTTAATTATGATCGGGTCAATACTTGTTTTTTTCAGTATCCATGGAGTTTTTGTCTGTTTGTGTTCATTAATGTCTTGCCCCTTAAACATATTTAAAATTGTACGCAAATTTAACTTATCAGTTTGAAGTTCAACTGACACTTGGTTCAATCACTATTTGAGCGTACATGTAAGATATTCAATGACTCATTACAGGAGAGTTCTTTTCCCTTTTTTTGTTTTAGCTTTTTTCTACTGCTTCCATTCTGAATTTTAGAATGTATGACTCACTACTCTAGTAATCGTAACTGTCAAATTTCAACTCTTCATTGTTCATGTGAGAGGTTTTTCATCAAACTTAAAATGTTTTAAATGTAACTTCTGACTATTAAATTGTCATAAACCTATAAACGCCTAAATCCTCCCAGTTGTAGAGATTAAAAGGTTGAATGCCAAGGGTCACTTCTTTAACTTGTAAACTTTTTTGTGTAATTTGTATAACCAGCATGTTTTCATGTCATATAAAGATTTATGTTTGCAGTCTGTTGTGAAGTTCAGCTTACTTTTTGTGACTTAAAATTGCTTTTGCAAACATCCCTTGTCACTATTGGCTTGTTATAAAACACACTGAATGTCCGTTCGTTTGCCCAACCTGCAGTTGTGAGAATGTCTGCTCCAGGCACTTTATTTCTGTCCGTCCGCGCTGACGTTGCTGCAAAGCGCCCTTGTTTAAGGCTTTAATTTAACCTAACATCATGCCTGCTTTTTTGCATGGTAATTCTCAGCCACCTCGCTATGGTATCCTTAGAAACCTTCTCATGAGGTTTCCGGAAAGGAAGATGAACAATTTTGTAAGTGGTTTTCACCTTTTTCATTTTTTTGTTCTTTCCAAATAATGAAGCAGTAGAGTATGAACATAGTTTCCCTCTCAGTAGGATATGCTTTAAGCTCCCAACCAATGCCAGTATTTCCTGCCTTTGATTTTTTTACTAACCATTTACATAGAAAACAACTTTGTTTCTTCTTTTAGCACCTTTTTTATTCAACAGGGTGCAGCGTTGGCCTCTCTGGGCTGAGAGTAGGGCGATTAGCATACAAAGTTTATAAGTGAGGTCTCGTAACCCCAGATCCTTCATTGGTGACAATGTTCCTTAAAACATTTCAAAACATAATCCTAACCTCTCCCAGATTTCATTATATCTGGGTGTAGGGGGCCTAAGTTGAAATACCCCCCTTTGATAAATCTTGAGATAATTGGGTGAGTTCCTACTGTGTGACCAGTTGGGTAAAATAATCATACGTGACAGGCGCATCTTGCTTGTTCATCGCGCTGTAAAACCCAAGCCTTTTTGAATAAAATGGTAAAGAACTGCCACAACATATTTACAAATCTGTTTGCAGTGAACTAATCTTTGTGTGTCACAAGTCTTTCCCATTTTTAATATATTGTTGCCTATTGTTGTTTAGTTAGATTGTCCGCCAGGATGCAAGGATGATTTCTCTTCTTCCAGCCTCTTCTTGAATTTCCTCGCTTTTAAGTAAAGAGAAAGCGATTCCCTGATACCCTGCAAGATAACAGAACAATTTAGCATGATGGGTGTGTTTTCCAGACACAACGGTTTTTAGCAGAGTTTTGACTTGGTAAAATAAGGGGATTCTTCTACCAGCATATTCAATAGTTTGGGAAAACCAGGGCTGGGTGGGCCATTTTGGTACTACAATTATTCCTTCGGCCTCTTCCCAATCAATTTTCTGTTGGCATGTAGTTATCAAGCAAAATGGGGGAAAGGCATAAAAGAAAGGTGATCTCCAGTCTACGTGAAAGCATCTACTGCGATAGCTTCAGGGTCCTGGTTTCCAGGCTCTAGTTTGGTAGTTGGGCATTAAGTCTGGAGCAAACAATTCATTTCTGGTTTTTTCATAAATTTTGCATATTTCTTGGAAGATTGATTTATTAAGCATCCATTCATGTTTGAATACTTCTTGAAAAACTCTAGACTGATGGTCAGCTATGGTATTTTCAACGCCTGGTAAGTGTGTGGCGGTGTATCCAAATTTCTCTGTCCTTGCACCACTGCCAGGAATTCTTTAGCTAACATATGCAGTCATGAGACTTGATGCCGCCCATGTTGTTAATATAGGCTACTGCTGTAGTGTTATCTATGGAGGCGGGCCTGAATATGATAGTTTTGTTCTTCTTGTAGCAAAAGGACTGTATTGTTATGAATGCGCTTTTAATTGCAAGTAATTAATCTCATTATTTTAGGCTTTATTCCATTCATATGCATTCCACCACCATCGTCCTCCTATGTTTGTAGTCACCGTTTGTCCCAACCCCATCCAGAACCTGAGCATCGATGTGATGGTGCAGATTTGTGGTTTGTCCTGATTTATTTCTCTAAATGCGTATCTACATTATGTAACCACCATTTAATGTCATCCAGTACGGAAGCATTCATTCTCATGACATCCCCCTCATAGTTTCCTTTCTGTGTTTTAAATGCTGCTGTTTTTGTCCTTTCTAATGCCCTATAATGCAGGCGTCCAAATTTTGGACTGCGGTAATGCTGCACTAATTTACGATGAATCCCTGCTTACTACTCGCTAATCTTTTTTTCTTTCTTGCCACTAAACGTTGCATACTTTTTTTATTTTCCTCTTTCTTGAGTTGGCAATTAAATAGTCATTGATTCAGAGTTGATGATAAACCCTAAGAATTGTAATTCTTTACTGGTTCAAAAACAGATTTCTTCTTTTCGGATTGTATGATAAAACCTAATTTGATAGTATTTGTGAATATGGTGGCAATCGCGTGTCTTAAGTCTAGTCAGAATGTGCAACAACAACGCGTCACGATGTAACCCAATTATCTGATAAACCCAATACCCTTAATGTGTGCTATACGTTGCTTGAGGAGTTTTGTTAAAAATTTTTCTTTTTTTAAACAATTTGAAAAGAAAGCAAAATGTAGACCCCCAAAGTGTTTGTTATATAGAATAAATTTCAAATATTTTCCTGTATTCTGATGCTATGGGACTGATATAATCCTCTTTTAGGTCTAATGAGGCCATGAAACAATTCTTGTTTCCCAGTTTTCAGCAGTTTCATCAAAAAAAGTACCATTTTCAAATGGTGGTATTTCTCTGTGTTCAATTCAGTGCTGACAAATCAAGGATCATTCTATATCCTCCGTTTTTTTCGGCCTAGTAAAAATATTGGATACAAATCGCCATATTTCGTGTCGTACGTTCTATACTCTTTGCTCATTTAGTTTTGGCAATTCAATATCAACTGCTGACCTTTCGTCACTCTGTTAAATTATATGGTCTAGGATTTAATAACTGCATTGGTTGGTTCATTTTCAAATCTAATTTATAACCATTTACAATCTGAAGGATGGATGGGTCGGATGTATATTTTCCCATTCTTTACTAAATTGTTTTAGTCTACCCCCAATCTTGGGGGGGGCTGTAGGTATAGTACATGAACTTGCAATTTCTGACCAGTCTGGGCCCAGGTTGTTTGATAGGACTCAACCACCTCTGCTGCACATCTTTCCCAACTATGCTGCTTTGCTTTGCTTGGTAGGCCGTGGCTGGGGCCGGGCCTTGCGGCGGCTCTGTGTTTTGACCTGCGCGTTGCTGTTGGAACCTCTGAGGCAAATGATCGGTTGGGTGGCCGGTATTGCAGCTGAGTTGGAGCTAAAAAAGGGATGGGCCGCTGTCCATATCTGCGCCCCTGGTGCCTCCGCCAAGGCTGGTGAGCTGCATTAATCCTAAGGATGTTAATCTTGTCGTGCCTGCCTCGTGAGGTTCTCTGCTTTTTGGGCTCCTCTTGTATTCTTTGAGCTGTTTGGTGGCAAGTTATCCCCCAAACAGGATTCAATTACCTTCACTTGAGGTTTGCAAAGATGGTGGAATCTTGCATTCAGGTTTGGCTTAAAATCAACTCAACTCGCGTCCTAAGCAGTGTTGATTCATAGTTGGCATTACCAAGCAATGCCAAGGCATCCTGCTGTTGGCTCGTGAGGTTATCTAGACCCCCACAAACTGCCGTCACCCCTTTTATGAGCGAGCGTTGTCAACCTTCTGGCGGGCTTTGAGATCACTGACATGGTCCAGTCCGCGTTTCAGATTAAATCCCTATTTGCTGATTCACTTTGGCGTGATCAAAACATCGCAGTTTGCCGTTCGAGCCATATCGTTCCAAGAGGTTTCTTGAGTACTTTGTCATTGTTGATTCTTGTGGATAGCAAATATCGTAGACTAATCGCTACATTATCATCAATGGGCGGCTCACCCTAATCTCTGGTTGGCACACCGTTCAGCAAAGCCCCAAGTCCCAATATTGGTCTAAATGTTATCATTGTCATTCACCTTTCTCGGACCACTACCAACCCTTGGGGTTGGGTTTGTTATCACTGCCTGTGGAATGGGCCCTTTCCCGAGCCAAGTCATTTTCAGCATCATCGAACATGATGATCACTCACCTTGTGAATCAAATCATCATACAGTATCATTAATAATCCAAATCCTCAAACATATTGAGGTCATCCCATTTATAGGTCCACTCATTGGATCCTCGTTGCCTCTGTAGAATGACTGTAGGAGTTGGGCTTGTTGTTGCTGTACTTGTTGTACGTAGTATTCAGGGGAGCCACTAGTGCTCCATTGTCAACTGTGGACTGGCTCGGGAAGCCGTGTTGCGATCATCTACCAACCCCCGCGATTTGCCGACGTCTTATCAGCGGTTTGGGTTTTGAACTTTTTTCCGACCCATTTGCTGTCAGTTTATTCATGCTTTTGGCTGAAGTCTTCGATTTGGTGGCGATTTTCGGCAGCGGCTTCGCTTGCGTTTTTCGTACTCCTTTCCGAATTCGGAGGGTTTGCAGTGGGACGATCTGGACCCACATGGCTGTCACTTTCATCCGCCTCCACGGGTTTGTTTGCGGATTTATCCGCCATAATATAGTTCTCAAATATGATGAGAACAATAATGTTTTCATCAACAGAAATTCGTAATTATATATACGAAACTTTCGCTAATTATAGCGCTGAAAATTAGTAGTTTTTCCCGAGTGATATCTGACGAAACGTATTAACGTTTAGCAAACGTAATGGCTGTTTCCTGACGCGCATGCTCAGGCGCCGTCTCTAGGGGTCTCTGTGTCGGATATTATACGAAATGAAATACTTGTGGGGAGTGTATGCAAGTTAGATTTTCATATCACAACAGGCATCAATAGAACAAGCATCTATAACCTTTGAATGGTTTCAGAGGTCCCAACTTTTTGTCCTGTGATGGGCATTCTACTTACCTGTTTAAGTTGCGTCATTGTAAGCGTAAACATAAACCACCAACTGCTGTTCATATTGGCTGGACTGTGACTCCTGCGATCTTCTGGGTTTCCCCCCCCCCCCCCCAGCATTTGTACAGTGGTATTCTGAACATTGAAACATTCAAGAACTGTATAGAAATTAAAACAATCATATTTTTTGTGACACATTCAAGTGAATAGTACATGTGCCAACAGATTTCAGGATTCGTTTTCAGAATTCCACAAAAAAATAACAATGACATTTCCAATATTTGTGGGAAGCTTTATTTTTAAATAGGTACACGTAATGCTGGAAAATAACTACTACTCCTTCCCTGACAATTTTTTTTAAGGCTTTTAGCCAACATTTTGTTATTAATCATTCCCATCTTTCCTTACAACATTCACAAATTCTCAATGCAATGGCATTAACTTAATGTGTTTTTTACAAGATTTTTTTCCCCCAACTTTTTCATTATTTAAATCAACAAATTTTCCATGTGAATTTTCCTGCAATATGATAGCTGATATTAAATTAAAAAACAATTTGTTAACCAAGAAAATTGATGCTTAGGCCGACGAAAAAAAAGCAAACCCTGTTTACGGGCGAGGGACCTTTCGAGTCGGGTGGTCGGTCGGGGCGAATTTTTTCTTTTTTTTTTTAATATTACAGTATTTTGTAATCTTACAGTATTATGTGGCTAATTACCAGTAAAATCCTAAAAATCAAGAGAAAAAATGAAATATTTGTTACAAACAATTTAAAAAAAGAAAAATTCAGCAAATTGATAAATTTTGGGCTAACATCAGGCTGATTTACAAATGATTTTTGGAAACTCAAAAAAAAAAAAAATCTGCAAAACTGAAAATCAAGGGTCGGGTCGGGCCATAAACAGGTTTTTTATTTTTCGCGTCGCCTTATCTAATAAATAAAATAATGACGGGGGTTCGCAAAATTATCTCCAATTTTTTTTTGGTAAAATTCCAGGTGATATTGATCATTTAATTGCCATCTTGAAGATGCAATTTGCACACAATACAGGCAAAAATCAAGCTGACGCTCCCGTATAAAATCCAACCGCCCCGTTTAATAGCAACTTTTTTCAGATCTGGAAAGCAGCATCTCCACAATTGTAATTAATATATTTTGAATTTATTAGGATTTACAGTTTGAGTAAGAACCACGATACGAACAGTCTGTTGGGGACATTCAGGGCAAATGGGTTTAAGTTTGGAGAAAGTATACTGAGAGCATAAAATTAGAACTAATAGTGTATCCCTAGTGACTGATGTGTTACTTACTTTTGGTATATAAGTGTACTGATGAGTTTAGTTTCAAAGATATGACCAGAGGTATCCAGTTAAGAAACCTGAGTAATGTCTCCAGACACGATCCTACCAATGTGACATTCTGTGAATTAATCCTGGAATCCAAACAAAGAAATAAAGTAATACTGTTTGGGGGTTTTTAGCAAATAAAACCATGATCTAACTAAAGTATTAAAATAAACCTTTCAGTTGAGATCATATCATCAAAATGTTTCCGAAACTACTTGCCACAAAGGAGTTACTGATAACTCCTGGGACATGCATTTTTTTACGATGCTGTAATAGACTTTTGCATTTTGTACGCACACCCACTTTTTTATACTCAAATGCACAGTCATGGCATTTCAATTGGCTTGAATCCATGTCGTATCCAGAGGGTGTCGGAGGGTAGCGTGACCGCACCACAGGTTCAGGTAAAACAAGAAATCAGAGCCTATTTCGGCTATTAGAGGTCCTTTCCGCACCCTGGGGTCCAGCTCAAAAAGTAGTCTGGATACGGCCAGTGGAAATCTATCAACAGAGTGTAACAAGACCCCGATGGTTTACAAGTGATCCCATGTGCAGAATTCAAAAGATTTTCAATTAGTATTTGAAGGTTTTATTGCATGGGGGAGTTTGGCAATAAAATGATTCTAAAAGTATTGTATTAGTTGTAAATTTTTGCACAATACTGTTCTCTCCTCATTTGTTATGGCAATAAAAACGGTACATTCAATGGTTCTATATAACTTTGTGGTCATCCACCTAATAGGCCAACTATTATTCAGCTTTTGTTTATTCCGCGCGTGAAGTAACCCCCTGGGTGGCGTGTTTCAGTCCTAAGCGGCGCTGGCGAATCCATCCACACTGCGCTGCTGCGGTAGTGTTGCTTACAGTTTGGCCCGCGCTATCTCATTGAAAAAATCACTGAAATCTGTATGAACACTGAAAAGAGAACCCTGATTATAAATGAAATGATCACTGAAAGTATGATCATTTTCAGTGGGATTAGTGCATTCAGTGGGATCAATTCCAGAGTCATCCACTAATCACACTGAAACTTGCTAATCCTCTGAAATGATCACATTTTCAGTGATCAGTTTAGTGACTAATTTCAGCGTACTCCTTTTCAGTGTTCTTTCATATTTCTTGATGTTTGCAGTGATTTTATTTCACAGTGTCTAGATCAATTCCACGTTGTGAAGAGTCTTGCCAATTGGTGGATGAATCAAGTATAATGATCATTTTGCGTTCTTGTATGTCTGATGTTGTCTTAAACCACCTGAAGGTCTACCAGCCCGATTTTATTGGTTACACAAGAAGTTATGTCTTCTCCAATCATAGACTTGGAAGAAGAGCTTAAAGGTTTGTACTGATATATATAGATGCCCTGTTTTGATTGGTTAAAGGTTTACTATATACTAACCATGTAATGAGTCCAATCAGATAAGTTTAAGAAGGGTAGGAGGCCTCAGGGGGTTAAATAACGACAAGGTATACTTTTACCCCATAACATACTGACATAACTGAAGGACTTGAGAATTCATTACACATTCTATCCTTCATGTGTTTAGTTTGCTTTGTGTCAGCTGCCCACTGGAGAAAGTCAAACCTTCTTCACTGGCAAGGGAAGACAATCCAAAGGTTGCTCCACAAACTTATTTCTTTAACAAGCTCACGAGATGAGGTCATGAATTAATGAAAATACCAATAGTGGAGGTTATTCTTTTCCTTTGATTGAAATTGTCAAAATGCAAGCCACGGCACATTTTAATACTACTATCAGGAGACAAACATGGCTCGAAAAAGTGGGGAATTTGGGAAGCTCCTTCCCAGGAAGTTGGCCATTTGGAGGGAAACTTCCCAGATAGCAAGACTACATTGGGCCAATGTCAGCAATCATCGGATCGGTCGCGGTCGGCAAGCCACCGTCGAACCAACGTTGGGGTGACATTGAATTTACATGTAAACTTTGTTGGCAATACAACGCTGGCCCAACCTTGCAAGACTACATTGGGCCAATGTTGGCCAATCATTGGATTGGTCGCGGTCGGCAAGCCGCCGTCGGACCAACGTTGGGGTGACATTGAATTTACATGTAAACTTTGTTGGCAATACAACGCTGGCCCAACTTTGGCCCAATATTGTGAATATGTGGGCGTGGTCTTGGGACATCTCATTTATTCCTGTGAAATTATTGATTATTAATCATTTTATTCTTCTACTGAGCTGCTCTATGCAAGTTTTCTTAATTATTGGACGCAAATGATATTATTTAACACAGAACAATTGTTTATGGCTTTAAAAGCTAAATAATGAGAGAGTATTTCATGTTTTACTTGATAACACCATAGAATACACATTTTGTTTTCCAGCTAACACCTTTTCACATTGTCATTTTCTTAAATCAACCTTGAGGTTGATAAAACAAAATTTCTCCCTACATTATTCAAAAGTAGGGATGAAATGTCATGACCACTCCCTCCCTACAAAAATAATGATTACAAATATCGAATAACTGTCAGTAATAAATATACAGGTTGGCGAGTAATGAGTATCGTAGGCTCGACATTGGCCCGATATTGGCCCAATGGAATTTTTTCTCATTGGTTCGACATTGGTCCTATGTTGGCCCAATGACAATGTTGGTCCAACGTTGGGCCTTTGGACAAAACAATGTCGGGCCAATGTCGTTTTGCCAACATTGGTCCAATGCTGAGAATGTCATTGGACCGACATTGGCCCAACATTGTATTGTTATCTGGGTTGGCCATTTGGAGGGAAATTTATACATAAGATATAGCGGGAAATCTGTGAGAAATACGACTATCTTCCCGGGAAATTTACATTTTTTCTAAGCCCTGGAGACAAAACATCTGGACATTTACTTAATTTGTGTATTAACTTACAAGGTTCACAAAAATCTACTTGGGATTCTCACAAATTTGCCCAGGAAAACCGATTTTCACCGAAATCCTAACTCTGACTGAGATTCAATACATTTTATTTTAGTTAATATGCTTAAAGTGTTTCAACATTGGTTAATTAACAAACAAGGACTATTTGGATGTTTTTGACTTAGTGAATAAATTATCTATATGAACAGCAAGTAAAATGGCACATCCTAACCTGTCTGTGGAAATGGTTAATAAATCTTCCATAATTTTTTTCTGAATTAAAAAAAAATATTAAGATCTCACTCCTTAGGCTAACTAAAGATACAAATTTGATATACTGAATTTATAACTATGAACAAACTTTTCAAACAAGGGTTGGACCTGAAATTCCTTTAGCATTACTTACCTTAAAAGTTTAAGTATAACCAGATTATTTTGGCAGAGAGACTCATTAGTTTTGCTAGCTCCTACGATATCGCTGATGAAAGACGGCCAATTCCTGGGCCACTCGTGTTTCAGAATTTGTACCAGCACCATGTTAAGTTTTCCCAGGTAAGTTTTTTCTTTCTGTAAGTAAGAAATAGGCAAAGACATTATAGGAACCCTGTGTTATCTTTTGAAAATGGAAAAAAATTCTGTTGTCAGTCAATACAGTGGAACAATTGCAAAATTTCTGAGTCCACTACATCCATGACAACCTTGTGAACATTGCAAAGATCAATTATTGCTATGTGGGATTTCATACAGAAGCAACAAGGTCTTTTAATAGTTCATATATGACCTGGGCTTAATTGATTGTTCTTATCATAATCCAAATTGATGACATATCCCTAATTATTTCTAACTTCCACAAAATTCCTAATTAAAAATCCAGCAGGAAAGGGTTTTCCTTTGTGAGCTTATGTTACACTTATGCAGTGTTGCCAAACCCGCGATTGCGATTTCGGAAGGCTTACCGCGACGCCCAAATTTTTTACAATTTCTTGGTTAAATTTTTAATACAGGTTTCTATGGGACTTCCGGTGTTGCCGGCGAATTTCCGCCCCCATTTACCGAGATTTGGGCAAATTATTTTGGCAACCCTGCACCTATGGTTTAAAACATCTAGTTTCTAATGCTTTAGAATGAAAGTGCTTATTCTGATCTTTGTGAATTGAACAAGATCCATTATTAAAGGGGCATTTCGTGATCCACAACCTCGTCCCCCCGACTTACCTAAAAAAGTTGAGATTTTTATATCATCTGATCCGTTAGCCTTAGTAATCCATGTGTACCTAATTGCACACGCAAATTCTGTCGTATCTGTAAGAAATTCGCAATTTTGTATTTTCTGTCCGTAAACGGACAGAAATTACAGCACTTGGTCTATGGGACCGTGAGAAACAAGCAATTGCTCATAGCACAAAACCGCAAGATCAGGATCAACTCAAACTTTGTGAATAAGCTTTTCTCAAGGATATCTAGTGAATAATTAATAAAACAGAAGGTAATGGAATCACGAAATGCACCTTTAAAAGAATGCAAGTGATTTCTCCATAATAGGATGGTTTAAGATTCACAAGCAGAAACAATTTATGCCATCTGACACTCATTATGGAATAATGTGCCATCAATTTCAGATTTGGCATATCTGATATCAGGAGCTCATCCTAATTTTGATCAGTCTTTACTTTCAAATTTAGGGGAAAAAAAATTGCACTCTTACCCCAAGTGAGTCTGGGTCTGAAGATATTTTGATAATGAGTCCCACTGTGTATTTTTTGATGCCTTCACATTGGTTCCTGGGTAGCACCCGCCATCTTGTCTTGATCACTGTCTCAAGGATTTGAAGTCCGTAGTACTGTATGTGAAGAAACAGAAAATGGAACTTATTTTATAGCCTCCGTGTACTTGCATGTACACCACAGTACCAACAACGTCAGTGTACACTTGTCAGCTGCCTCTCAGGTATGCATTAGAGTAGGAATTTGGCTGTTTACAGTTGGTGTCAGGGGTGGGCAAAATGCACACGCCATGATATCTGCATGACAGAGGCAGAGCCTGTGTAATCTTACATGCGATTCACCAATGGGGAGGCCGACCTACCCAACAAGCTAATCAGCATTCACTTCCATGTTGACGCACATCACGTTCGGCTCATAATTCTGAACAATTTTGACAGCCACACTAGGTCAAGTCAGATCCGTTATAAAAGCCAGCAGGCATGTTTAACAATGTGATCAATGTGCCTTTCACTATGTGCCATCATGCCACCTCAAATTCCAGGTGTTAATAGGATTAGGATTTCCTGTATTGGTAAACAAGTTAGGGTAACATGGTCTCTTCAAGGACAAACATTTAGCGATTTATCACCAGTCAAAAACAAGAACAATTGCATTAACAAATTTACTACTGGGTGTATTAGAGTCGCATGTATGCAAGAAATATCAAAGTGGAAAAAAGTTTTGTGTTTTTGCTTGAATTGATTGTATTATTGATCATTGCAATATTTTATCAGGGGCCATGTTACTGAACATGTCTGTTAAAGACACTATCAGTGATTTGAAAAATATTTGAAATTTGCAAAGTGAAGGATAAGTGTGTAGAATTCTCATAAGTTACCTTTTACAGCTGTAGAATTTAGCAGAAAAGGAAGAAAACGGCAGTGTTCCAAGATACGATTCTCCATTCAATTACGTGTTGTAGCAAGTGTCCGTTCGGACAGTAATGACTAAAATCTCTGATTCTGTCCTTATTAGGTTGCTTCTGGTCTTATCATTTGCAGGGTATGTTAGGATACCTGTACTTGTTACGTACATGCTAAAATCTGATTTTTGATGATTTTTTCGATTTGCTGATTTAGCAAATCACTGATAGTGTCTTTAAGAATATGTGGTTTCAACTAACCACATAAACTGACTTTTCTGTGTGAAGGGTGTGACTACACCAACGACTTATATAAAGATAGACAAGCGGATTCTCCACAAACGGCGCAACCAAAATGGAGGTGCCCAAAAGTATTATAATGAGCATACGCACTTCATTATCATAGTTTTGGGCACCACCATATTTGGTTTACGTCAGAGTTGTCACTACACCGGGCGGCACAGGGCGGCAGCAACCGGCACTCAGCCAAATTAACCGGCACTCAAAGGAATTATAGGCCTTGCCGCCCGGCACTAAAATGCCAAATTGACCTTAAAACAGCTATAAAATGCTACTATTGCAACTTGATTCAGTATTTTGAAGCAAATTTCGTAAAATTTACCCGGCACTAAATTTTGGCTGGTGACAACCCTGGTTTACGTATCGTCGTATTTGGAAAGTCCTTATGCATATTTATGAGACACGCAGTATTTTACGTTCGTCACACTTAGTGATGGAAAACAACAATAACAACTGATGCCACATGCTATCACTCAGACTCAAATATCTCTTTTCCTAAGCAAAATTAACAGGGGTCATCAGGAGACTTTGTGCATTAGGAATGCAGGAATCTTTTTAGAGGCATGGTTTCTTCCATCGATTTGGTTTTCGCATAATTATTGCAGAAAAATCGACCGATCAGACAATGGAACACTGGGGAAATGCAACACTGATAACATAACGTGTGACGCACAGATTTGTAGGTGCGTGTGCTGTGCAGTAACAGCGATGACGCGCGGCTGGTTGCGCAACGAGGATGGCACGCGAGGTGTGAGAGAAATCGGTTACGCTGCTGGCCTATTAAAAATATGAGCGTTTGCCCTCTTGGTTTATATTCTAGCTCTGTGGACTACACACAGAATGCCTACTATTTACATTGAGCCGCAGAAAGCAACTCCTGGGAAAAGGCTGGATGGACCAAGGTACCTATAGTAACTTCAAAGTACACTATACATGTACGGTGGTTTTTCAAAGGACACCTGCTGTTGTGTACCAGGTATGTTTCTATTCGGAAATGCCCTTGTAACATTATGGCAGAGGTACTCTGTACATAATCTGATTTAAAGCTGTCTGTGTATGGTACTGGTCATTAAATCTTGAAGGAGTAGGCGGTCCCCAGGTTTCGCATTCACCTGGCTTTTTTAAAGCGCTACTTGTTTTAAAAACGCTTTTTGGGATTACCCGGCTTGTTTTGTGCATATCCGCTAACCAATTGAACTCGATCTTGCCCGGCCCAAGCTACACCGACACACCATGTTTCGTGACCGTACAACTCCCGTCCTCCTAGAGAAACGGCAGACAGACACACACACACACACAGACAGACAGGTACTCGTGGCCTATTATATTTGGTCAGAGTTTGTATATTACTACCTACCTTAGTCTGTTGATTACTGGCATACTCAAGGATTGTGTCTACTCGTGTCCATGCATCTGGATGGTCTTTAAGACTGGTAAGGATCTGTTGGGCCATTTGTTGCTGTATATGGATAAAGACAAAAACATATGATTGGTCTGAACATCGCTCATCCACTTGTGGTCTGAACATCGCTCATCCACTTGTGGTCTGAACATCGCTCATCCACTTGTGGCCTGAACATCGCTCATCCACTTGTGGCCTGAACATCGCTCATCCACTTGGGTATCAGAAAAAGTTTGTATTTTTTTTATTTCCCCAATGAAATTCAAGGCCCAGGAAATGTCTCCTTTTCAAGTTTTGAACAAAACGTTACTAAATGTGGTCGACACACACTGTCCTATGGGCCACACGTTTGCTTCTACTTTCTAAACGATTAATTTATCTCAAAACTTGTGATCAATGTTTATCGGTGATATGCTTTCATGTAACTTTTAAGGGAAAAAACATCTAAAAATCACCCACCTTTAACAACCTAGTTTTAGTATAAACATGCCCTTTATTTATATTTGAAGCATTCAAGTCGCTTGCAAAACAGTACAAAACATATGCATATCACATGGAATCTCAATTAGTTCTATTTAGTTAGCAGACAATCGTTTTTCCAGATGGATGAGTATTGCTTTACAATACACATAACAAGGACTAGCAAGTCGGTCAGGAAATTATTGCCGATTTCACATGTCACTACTGAATTTTGTGATTAGAAAAGCTTGATTTGAACAAAATAAATTTGCTGCATGGAAATGCACAGCAGCCAGCAAACTCCCGCTGTGCATGGATTACACCAACATCAGGTCACGCACTGCTGCCATTTCAAAACACGGACATTTACTTTGCATTTCCCAAGAAAAATCGATGACCGTGTAGAAATTTTTTTGTCTAAAATGGTCCCTTTTATACCACCCGAAACCGTTCAACAGAAAAACTTCTAACCGGTCACATATTTTTGTTTTAAAACCTTATAATTAAACCCGAATATCAAATTTCCACAGACGCCTACTAAAGTCTGTTGAAGAGACTCTTATTTGAATAATGACACTCATAACAATAGCTCAGCGGGATGTTGTCGGCTGCTGTGAGTGAAATGTATTTCATTGAAACCACACACCTTCACCTATAGATCATTTCATGCATGTTCATGTATTTAATAACCATAAACATAGATCGTCCTTGTTAGACGAGTGAGAGTTTTGCACCCCTAGAGCTCTCGTTAAAGAGCTTTGCTAGCTTCCCCCCTATTGCAGCTCCTAAGTGCAATGTAGGAGAGGGATTTTTTACTCTCTATTGACTATCATTTTTGTGTACATTGCAGTGGTAATGGTCTTAATTACCTCTGAATACATCTCCGAAATTGGACAGCCTTTTTTAGGAGATCACTACCTCTTTTTACTTTTTTTAGACCTTCTGCATAAACCTAAAACGAAAAACAACTCAATTGGGCTTGAATTGTCCATAAATTACGATTTACTACATGCAATAAGAATGGGGTTTACACATTTTGTATATACATCTACTGCTATTCTTACTAAGTATTTAAATGAAAAGTATTCTATTATATCCCGATTGCTTGAAAGCAAATGGGATTTGCGAGGGTGTGAATGTCCCGTATTTATTTGTGTGTGTGTGTTCAGTTTGGTTAGGTTTTTCGTTTTTTTTCGCCGTCTCCTTCAAAAGTTCAAATCCCGATTGAAACCATTATCATGCTTTGGAGTGTCCGATACGCGATAATATCCGGATCCTAACGCATGATAATGATAACATGGATGATGTGCACCCAATATTGATTGGTCTCGCTGTGAGTTCTAAAATATTGGGCCTCGACTGTGTCTCGCCCATATTTTGCAACTCAAGCTCTACCAATAAATTTGGGCTGAATCAATATCCAATTTTATTAGAATTAGTCTGTGGTCCAGCCTGGGAAACTGATTACTACTCCCCCGTTAACATCTGTGGGGAGTATATCAGTTGAAAATGTAGTTGTTTCCCAGTTGTGCACAATCCCACAAACTCTCTGGACAATCCCCATATAGCACATGATAAAAAGTTCCTGAACTTCCTCAATCCCCCATGATGGCTCTTCCAGCCAATGACTGTTGTTTCTAATTATGTCATGGATCATATAAGGGCAAAAAGGCGTGGCCTAGCACATGCCACACTGCAGAGGGTACTTGTGTTGACCAGCACCCCACTGACATTGGTCTGGGCAGTGGATCCGTAAAATGGCAGTGTTAATTAGCTTTCCCAAATGAATATGACTGGCTGATAACAAGCTTGTTGTATTCTGTGAGCCTGAGTGCGTTTGAACATGGTTTGAAGTTCTTCTTACTCACTTCTCAGTATTTTTTTTTTTTTGTAAATGACTAATTTTTCTTTCATTGTAATGGAGGCCAGAATCCCTGGTTAATTCTTTTATTATTAGGCCTACTTTAGGTTAGAAGACTAGATCGAATAGTATCTTAGATAATACTAGTAATACAATCTAGTCATTCTTTTCTTTCTTGTTTCATTTCCTTCTTCCTTCTTCTATTTTCCTCGTTTTTTGGTCATTTTCATTCTTGATCTTTGCCAGATCCATCCCGTGCCCTGGAAATTATATAGGTTTTCCCAAGTAGTTTAAAACTTTTTTCATTAATTTCTATCTCGTTAAGTTATTTTTCGTCCCTTGAACACCGAATGTCATTTGTTAAAAGCACTTTCTCCTTTAATCATTTATTATTTTACTTTGATCATAAAATTAACTTTATTTTCATGCAATTTTGTCAAGACCAATTAATTTCGTCGTATCCATGGGGTCCTCATTAGAATGTACAAAGCAATTTCGTCTTTGGTCATAATATTTTTCACTTTTAACTCGTTACATTCGTCTCGTGTGCGTATGTTAGCCATGAACCAGAGGGTATTTTGAATCATCCCATGATGCATAGCAGAGCCTCATATTTGGTAGCTGTTTTCTACACACTGTCAGTACTTAGGGATAAACACGTTTTTCCCAAATTTTAGAACCACAAGACCTTTCAAAATCATCCGAACATTCCTAAGTACTAACGCTATTTGTGGGCTAAATACATTAAATCAATCAGGTATTTATGTGTTAAGAATAGGATTTTTCTGTGATCACATGACCCTAGTGATGTTAAAAATTTCCCAAAACTGATGCTTGTGGGATTGACTCAAACACCCGCTGGGCCAGACTAAAAGGTAGGCCTGTAAACATCAGCAAAATTTATCTTTTTTTTCGTCTTTTTCCTTTGTTTATACTACCAAGCACAAGAATACGATCAAATTGGGCACCTACAAAGAATACCAGACATAAACCTACATGCACTGACACCAAGAAAGATACTGCTTTGCACGAAATCAAAACAGCTGACAGAGCAAATGAGGTGAAAGAAAAATAGTGAAAGAAAAGAAAGTAAATAGGTGGATTATGATAAATTTTGCTGATGCTGTAGGCCTAACTCTTAGCCACGGCTTATACATACACCACAAGAGATGAAATCTAACTGAGATAAATGTGAAATTAAATGACAAACGAAATGGTTGGGGTCCATTCGATGATGGGTCTATGGTGAACCAAATTAAATTGATTTTGACGCAAATATGAAAATAAGGTATGTTATTGATCAATGTTTAATATAATTGATCAAAGACTAAATCGTAATAAACTCCCCACTATTGAAAATTTTTTAACTACTGGGACAACCTTTAGTACAAGCGATCCTACTGTTAAAGTGGATGGATTAACTTTACACACGAACATGCTATGTTCAACTTAAAGGCACTATCATTGATCCCTTCCAACGAGTCGAAATTTCGCATTTGCCGTGTAAGTCAGTACAATTTGCTAACGTTCTTTTTTTCCAAAAGTAAAAAGCCAAAGAAGGAAGAAACGCACTGTTTCAAAGATATAAATCTTACATGTTGTAGAAAGTCCTAACTGATTACTAAAATATCCGATTTGTCTTTATTTAGGTTGCTTTTACCTTGTAACTTTCACCAGCCTACATCGGATAGCTATAAGGCCTACTTGTTATAGACTTGCAAAAATCTGATTTTTTATTAAATTTTTGATTTCTTCTGATTTGGGCACATCACTGGTAGTGCCTTGAACTTTCAGAACGGGTATTAAACTAAAACACGTTTGTGCACTCTGTCTAGGGTTGTCGATCACGATCCTTAACTTTAAAGAAATCGTAGTTCTCAAAACCAACAGCAGATCGCCATTTGCAATGTTTAAATCTTCTCGAATACATCGAAACATTCACCACGTGATCTACCTGCTTCATCTCTGCCGGGCGGCCATAGATCCTTTCTCATTTTTGAATTTAATGCTATAAACAAATCTTAACAAGGCTATCTTATCAATATATAACACATAATTAAACTGTATTTTTAGGTTTAACAATTTTCTTAAAATTGT
>JAMKCH010014550.1:0-26346 GCA_023653785.1 Ophioderma brevispina
TACATTTGAGAGACAGATGAATGGGTTGTCCAATTAAATGCGCTATTCCAGATAAATTCCATACCCTTATGGAAGTCACAACTCAAATTGAATTTGTATGCCTTCTATACATGTGTAGGCAGGATCCTGCATCCCCAAGGTGTGGATCCTGGGGCCGGGGTGCAGGAAAAAAAAAAAAAAAAAAAAAGGGGGGGGGGGGGGGGGGGGGGGGGGGGGGAGTCTCCAGAAAAATGTTTTTTTCTGCAATTTAAGCCTTATTTCAATTCCTCTCCTTCTTTCCTCCTTTTATTCAGACCACTAGGGTGTGCACACTCTCCCCACACCCCTGGCTTCAAGCAAGTATATAGGGCATTGAATTTGTTTAGAATTGCCATAGTCGGGTCATGTTCAACTAAGCATTAACAAAGATTGAAAATCTTGCAATTATAGCGTATGCTCTTCCCTTATTTCAACAAAGATTAAATTTGCTTAATCCAATGAAGCAAATCAGCTTCTTTCGATTAAAAGAATGGTTGTTTTTATTAACCCTAACACGTCACCGGGAAGTCGGCCCTAAAAAAATTATTTTTATAATTGTTTAAAAAATTATTTTCCTTCATATTTTTTTTTACATGTATTTGTCATTTGTTTTCATTTTTAATATTCGGGTTTTATATCTTTAAATTAATTTGTATTACTTTTTAGTTTGAATATTTTGTCATATTTTGCTCATTTTAAATGCTTATTTTATTTTCATTTTTGTTCGAATTTGATATTTTGATTATTTCTTAATTTCTTATCAAACTTTTAATTACTAATTTATCTTTATTTTTTTATTATATAAAATGTTTCTTTATTAGTTCATTTTTATTTTAGTACATTGTTTATTGATGTATTTTCATTTAGTTGCATTTTTTATTATTTGTTACATTTATTTTTGTTCATTAACTTTTGTTATTAACTTTTGTTTTATTTCATTTGCTTATATTATTTTATGTATTTGTAATTAATTTTAATTTAATATTGTTTTTCTTTTAAATTCTTATTGTTATTTGTCCTTTCTTTTTTTATTTGTCTTTTAGTGTTTTCTTTTCACTCATTGTTCAATTGTTAATTCTTTTGAATTTTTTATTTTGTATTTTATAGTTAAATTTATTTTCTTTTGTTTCCATTGTAATTTTGTTTTATTAATATTATTATTATTTTTTATTTTGGCCTACTTATTCCCAACTTCGTGATTCACTTTAAACTGTGTAGGTTTTAAAAAAAGAAGAAAAAATGGGGAAAATAAAAAAGGAGAAAAAGGCAAAATAATGGCACATCTTTCCTGATAACAAACAGCTCAAACAAGAACAAAACTAAATAACAACAATAAAATAATATGAAATCAAACTACTTTTAACCGATTTCGAACCCTGACCAACCGGGGGAAAATACATCGGCAGCTGCCTCAGACCGCCACTAAAGAACTTTAATTATGAATGTGTAATCTGCTCATTTGGTCACAAGCGGATGGAAGACAGATCGAGGTCACAATTGACACGACCACTAATAGCCAGAGAAGGTAATATTTTTACCGAGCATAAAAGCAAGCCAAATTACTCATACACAACATCATGGAACTGTTTTTTTCCTATAGCCTATCAATGAATCTTCTTCTCTATCGTGTCCAAACACTGTGGTTCTCAAATATGATCCCGCCAGAGATGGTACAACGCCTGGCTGCTCACCTGATTCCGCAAGTTCCTTGTTTGGTGCATTTGTTGCTCCAATGGGCAGACAAAGAGGTGTTCCATTGTCTGTTGTGCTGTTTCACAACCACCAGTTAGTATCCTGATCTGCTTCCATATAGCCCCATCTCTTCTGCAAGGAAACCTTAGATCGGAGCATTTCTGGTTTCTCACTCTATTGAGGCAAATCGCCATTCAGAGCCCAGGCATCGCTCCAGGTGGGAGATGCTCACCCGGGTTCAATTTGATAGATTTTAATTCGTTGATGGCCAGCTTTCTTTCCAAAGGCGGCTCTCTTAACCTCCTTTAGAGACTGTTTTCAAGAGGTTGGACTTTGCTTAAGAAACTTGATCTCTCTCTGGATTTAAGAAGGTTGGCAACATGTATATGTCCAACATTTTAAAAAAGGGGGGGTGGGGGTGTTCACATTGGGGATACTTGCAGCTACGCTACTTGCAGCTCGCTACGCTGACACGGATTTCTGTGGGAGGCAATTCCTGTTAGGATGTACAAGTTTTCTGTTGGTGTTGGAAAAGGAAGGCATCCTGTGATAAGCCGGCAGGAGGCATTTAACGATGTATCAAGCTTCTTGGCATGGTTTTATCTTTTCCATACAGGTGATGGCTTCCTCTGCACATGAGTAGCCAAACAGGCAAAGTGCCGCGATCTTAAGGGTATGTGGGCGAGCACCGCATCTTGTGCCTGAGTTTTGTTCAGATGTTATGCGTGAACCTACTTTACTCTTCGTTTTCCTCGATGTGGTTTCTTATATGAGAGAGTGCGGTCCAAGGTACCTCCTAGGTAGACAGGGTTATCACAGTGCTCCAGGGGAGTTTCGCGACCATGTAACTTTAAGCTGACTTTGGCTTCACGGTTTGCGTAGCTGGAAAGCACACACCTTGTCTTAGCTGGATTTGCACGTAGGTGGTTTTCCTCATAATAAGGCGTGAGTTCATCCAAAGCTTTGGAGATCCTCTTCAACAACTGTGCAGTCGGCATCTTGTGCACTACTTCCAAGATCGTCTGCATAATAAAACGACGGTTCCTGCACTCCTAGTTGGTCGTTAGGTATATATGTTGAACAGTAGAGGTGCAAGCACACTCCCTTGTGGTAGACCTTCGTGAGCCTTCACCATCGGCTCTTCTTCGCTCTCTAGCTGAACAAAGAACATCCTGTTTGCACATCCTCGATAAGCTCAGTCAAGCGATTGTCCTTGGTAATTTCCAATATCTTATGGAGTAGGCTCTGTGGATTAACAGTGTCGTATGCTGTCTGAAGGTTCGACGAACACAGCTCCGTTACCATAACCCGTCTCGAAACCATCCTCAATGTGTTGAGTTAGGTTAGTTACTTGGCTTTGTTGTTGATTTGCCTGGCCGGACCGGCTTGTTCTGGTATAGGTGTTCGTCTATCACAGGGTGAGATGACGATTGAGCAAGGGGCATTCAAAGAGCTTGTAGGTATGGCTAGGAGTGATATAGGTCTGTACCTCTTGGCGTTGGATGATCTTTCCCATTCTTTAGGAGTGCCATAAACATTGCTTTCCTCCAGATCTTTGGGAACCTGTTGGAAATAAGGCAGCAATTTGTAGAGCTCAAGAAGCCATTCTTTGGCTACTGGGCCAGAATTTTTTAGTTGCTCAGTCGAGATGTTGTCAGCCTACTGCTTTCCTGGTTGAAGCTTAGCAATACCAGTTTCCAATTCTTCCTTTTTGAAGGGCGAGTGAAACCAGGGTCACCACTATACCTCTTGTGGTCTAGTTGATCTTATTGGGTTTATTGCGCACTTACCATTTAAAAAGCAGTTGGGTGGGCAACTTGGTTGGGTTGGGTGTAACATTTGACTGCTGTGGAGGTTCTGTGGATCCCTCGGAGCTTTCGGATGGTATAGACCATGCTTTCTTGCTGTTATGGGTTTCTATATCGGTGGATTCAATTAAAGTGTGCACGGTTTTGATCTTTTACCTGGGAGATCCTTCCGAAACTTCCTCACCTTTAGCCAGTTGTTTCAGGCTGAAAAGGGATCAGCTTAAAACATGGTGATATACTCTGATATTCCTAGCACATCCTGGTTAAGCCTGTATAATCCGTCATACAGCCTCCTGGGTATGAAGCTCCGTGAAGTCTTGTCACTAGTTGTGCAATTTGTCATAGTTATGGGGTTGTTGGGAGCAATCTTCTTCACGTTCTGATCCAGGTCATCAGCTGAATCCTTGCCAGTTGCTTTCCTGTAGTAAAGCGGCGCTTTTTTAAAAGGCACTTTGGTTTGGTCTTACTGCAGCTGTGAATTGGATACCGATTGGCTCGATGTTGAGTTTGTGTAACAGGATCCAGAACAATCTTGCTACTAGGTTTGAGTGTTTTTGCTACACAATAGCTAGATTCAGGTTGTAACCTCTCTTCCAACGGGCACCTTTTGAAATGATGGCGGAAGCAGAGTGGGAAAGGAGACGTAGATGTTGATGTCTATCCATTCTTCGACAGCTGGTCCCGTCTTGTTAGTTTCATTGTAGCCCCATTGGGACTAGGCTGTGAGTAGCCAATGAAAAGATGGTTTGGTGGAGTTTGGTGGAATTCCCAGGTTGAGTTGAGAGTGCTCGAAGCCTACTGATGGAGGTTTGTACGGACCAGATTGT
Organism: Ophioderma brevispina; assembly: GCA_023653785.1. Classification (NCBI taxonomy): domain Eukaryota; kingdom Metazoa; phylum Echinodermata; class Ophiuroidea; order Amphilepidida; family Ophiodermatidae; genus Ophioderma; species Ophioderma brevispina. The sequence goes on from JAMKCH010014550.1 coordinate 4,346, forward strand.
AAACTATGACAGAGCTAAGCTTCAATGGTGAGGACTCGATGTTTATTATCATCAGACATTGAGGGTGCTTCTACTTCGGTGCCGTTCTCAAAATTATGGCACTTCCGTATTGTCGAGGTGGTCTCTCGGTGGCAAGTACCATTCCCGGTATGGTTGGGCGGTTGGTTGTTGATTCCTATGTGGGTTTACTGACACAGACATAGGACATCGCAATGGGAGATGTCCACAAAATCAGCAAGGATCGGTACTTTTGCACTGGAAAAAACCCTCCACATTCAATGACGCTCTAGGCAAAGGGCAGACCTTAGAAAAAGGCCTGCGCTGAGGTCTAGTCATATATGGGTATACTTAAGAAATGATGTTAATGGAAAAACAGGTGTTTGGAGATGGGTCATCCACAGGTTGGGCCCCGACCGCCGCACTTTTGTGGACCAATTACAAGGAATATGTAAATAATAATGCAATTTTAAGGTACCTTAATTTCAGTGTCATGCATTTTAATAGGGTATAAATTGATAGTATGAGGGGGAAAAATGTATTAAATCATTTAAAGCCATAACAACTCGGATTTTATTTTTTTGAATTTTCTATGTGTAAGTTGCTATAGACATTTTCGGACGTAACTTGGACACCACGTCCATGTTACAGCTTAATGCAACTGTACTCAAACCCTGCCTTTAAACTTAATATCGAAAAACAATTTCCTTTTCCAGCGCATAACACAAGAAGATTTGTGGCTTTTAGGTAGTTGGGGGTTTGCATCTACATGTGGGTAGTTGTCTAGAAGTCGGGGGTATGTTTAGTAGCGATTAAGTTTGGAACTGTTGTTCGATGTAACAGTGGACACCGTGCATGTTTGTTAAAATATAACTTTGTACAATGAGCAGTACATGATCAATCCTTTTATATTTCTACATTATTGGTTGATACACATTTGATGTAGGACCACTTAGACACTTTTTTATCCATATACTTTGGGGCAGTGACACACGACACTTTTTCAAAATTGTGGACAGACCGTAACAGTGGACACACGCCCCAAATAACCACAATAACCTCACGCTAAAACCAAAAATAACCTAATTGATCTCACTGTGAATGGTTAATGTGTGTGAACAACCTTGGTATTACAAGTAGGGCACTTGTACGTCAATTTTGATGGATTTTAAGGTAAATTAGTAAAAATTTCTGATGCATCTAACGGGGGTTTACTAGGTCTGTTGTGGGTGGAGTCTCGGCGACCTGTCCGGGTGAACCCCTCATTTTTTGATGGGTCATACTAGCAGGTTTTTTGGGGGTGTAAAGCGATTGTGATGAAAGTGAAATGACTATCATAAAAGTGGTCATAATTGTTTGTAAAATGATAAAACAGGAAGATTCAAAAATCCATAAATTGGTCTAAATTGGTGGCAATTAATGTGCAATTTTTTTTGTCACAAATTTAACATCTTTTTTGAGTCACTTCCTATCTAATTACGAAAAATCGAAAAAATAACGTAATGGCAGTATGTTTGGTAACATGTTAAAGACCCTTTAATACGTATCATTGCATAAAAGTACTCTAAATACTTTGGGCATCTAAATAAAATTTGAATTAGATTCCTAGGCTATAGCAAATTATGGTTTGTCCCAACCTGGTTGAATGACCCAGTTGTATAGATTGGTTCGCTGCTTCGCTTCGCAGTTTTTAACTTTGGCGTGCTCGCAGTTTAACAGGGGAGACCACAAGACGGTTCTCTACTTCTCCCCCTAAATGAAAGAACATTACAAATCTCTAATTGACGATTTCACGCATCAATGAAAAATCATACAGGCCCTTTATTCCTCCGCAAATATCGTACACATCACCACGTTACTAAGTTTAACCCCATATTTACGAACAGGGACTATTCCCACATGGCGATTTCGAAAACGACGAACGAAAACAAAACACATTAGCCTAACTTGCTATCCACGCCCTCTATAATTACTCATGGTGGCTCAATGCGTGTACGTTGGAAGGTCAAAAGAAAATCTATACAGTGTTTTCGCACGCTTAAAAAACTAATGAAAAAGTTCATAATTTGTAAACACACAAGTCTTGATCTTTTGGAAATCTTGAAGAACATGCAATAACTACAATGCACACTCGCGACTTTTACCTTTGGAAAACTTAATACCTATACGGATCTATAACACAATATCTTTTTCATCTTTTCATCTAATTCAACACCAGTTCATCAATCTAACTTCTAGAAATGCACCCTGTAGTTGGGTTGTCCATGCATTCCTATGGGGAAAATTCATGAAGATATTACTTCCGGGGTAAAAACGAAACCAATACATGGTCGGCGCGTATGCCGACCATGCGAAAATACTACCTGCTAAACAGGTGCATGAACTGGGACTAACCGTTTGTCTACTATATGTACATGCCTACTAGATATATTATTTGGTCTATACACTGAACATGACATGGATAAGGTTTCTGACCTTGCTTCAAGGTGTAAACATGCATATGGACTGCATCACTTATCACTTGGCAATTAATGACCTTGATGGCCTGGGGTTTGATGTTAAATGCATGGTACCCAACCTATCTCTGTTTCTTGGTACAGACCCTACTAACAATGCATGCTAAGAGGTGCCAGACAACACATTGAACCAAGAGTTTCCAATATATTGATAATTTTTTTACAAGAAATATTGAGGTTTACAAGCACTTTCTGTGTGTTTCTTGATAGTTATGCCCTGTTTCTTGTGTGACGTGTGTTAAGGTATTCCAAGGGGGCGAGTGTTTGGGGGCTTAATTGTCCTTCTGCTTGACTCCTCCTTGACTGTTTTGTTTTTTATACTGTGTAGTCAGTTTGATGAACATATTGATCTATCACCCAGCAGTCTCTTATAGACTTACTTAGTAAGCAAAAAAAAAATAATAGAGGAATATTAATGTTAGTAATGAGAACTTCAGTTTGTAGTACAATGTAGCTACTTAAAGGGCATTGTGCTAATCACCTGCACCTCCACCCACACAAAAAAAAAAAGAAACTGTCCTTAAACAGGAAGATCATTTTCATTAATGTAAACAATTCTTTGTTTGAAAAATGACCTTGCATGTTTCCTCTTCCTTGCTTCTTATAAAATATAAGTAAATTCCAAAAATAGAAGCCCACAACTTCCTTTTTTATCTAGCAAGGAGTTTCAAATACAACCACTATGTCACTAACATCTTCAACAATAGCTCCAATGACATTCAAAATTGAACATTTTCCAAAATACACTACACCACTGGATCTCTTTCACAGATTAAGAGATCTATGTAAAATATGAACAAAAAGTTAAAATTTTAGGCTCATGTTGGGCCTGCTGTGCCGAAAATACGGGCTATGCCAAAACGCCTGGTATTTCGGCAGATGGCCTTGTCGTACGGCAGGAGTATCTGCCGAAACGCCCGGTGTTTCGGCAAATACTCATGCCGAAAATGCCGGCTATGTCATTACCCTGCCGTATGGCAGGGTTACTTGCCGTTACAATGGGTTAGCCCAGTAGTTCGGCACAGAGGGATCCTTATTACAGTGTGCGGTTGTTGGATGTAACTAAGTTCTTATGTCAATTGGCTATACAGACACAGGATGACACAAAATAAGTGTTCAGTTGACTCAGCTCATATGACAGGCTAAGATTGGCTTTAAACTAACAATTTTAGGGCCCGTTCATTATTTACAAGGGAGGGGGCCAGGGAAATTGAAAGATGTGTTTGGAAAATTACGTAACCCCCAATGTTAAACTTACAAAATCCCCTACTGACTCATATTTTTACACCCCATCCCATACACAATTAGAGAATAACCGATATGATCGGTATTTGTGAAATCGGGCCGATTATGACCTTGAATTAAAAATTGTTCCAACTGATGGCCAAATGGTGAAAATAAATCGAAACTGAAACAATCAATTTATTATTTTATGTACACAAGAGTGTGTATGTTGTTCCTTTTTTTTTTTTTTTTTTTTTCAGTTGACTCAGCTCATATGACAGGCTAAGATTGGCTTTAAACTAACAATTTTAGGGCCCGTTCATTATTTACAAGGGAGGGGGCCAGGGAAATTGAAAGATGTGTTTGGAAAATTACATAACCCCCAATGTTAAACTTACAAAATCCCCTACTGACTCATATTTTTACACCCCATCCCATACACAATTAGAGAATAACCGATATGATCGGTATTTGTGAAATCGGGCCGATTATGACCTTGAATTAAAAAATTGTTCAAAATGATGGCCAAATGGTTTTGGGTTTGACATAAATCGAAACTGAACAATCAATTTATTATTTATTTACACAAGAGTGGATGTTGTCCTAACTTACATTTTTCCGTTTTAGTTGGTTACCTGACCCGTTTTGTGTTACTTGACGCAAATTTATCATTCAATCAGAATTCTGGTTTCTTCCGCTATTCGGATTTTAAAAGATTGGAGGTTCCCGTTGCTCACATGTCCGCTTCAACACGTGCTGCGCAGCGATTTATCAATCCATCAGAAGAATACAGAAGTTGGAAGCTCTCTGCAAATACGCACGAGGTTAAAACCAGTAAAGATATTATGACTTCTCTAGAGCAGTAGTAATAGAGGCGTTAGAATTAACAATTGTCAGCCGATGTAGGCCAATTACAATTATTAGAATTTTGGGGAGTTGAATGGTGATGAAGACGACTTTAGAAACGCAAAAATGAGTTAACAAAATATTTTACAAGAGAATATTAAATATCTTTATGTTTTAGGACATGAAAATGTGGTTTTTGAGTTCGACTGTTGGTTATGACAGGTAACTATATTGGTGGATGGTGCGTGAAAAAACTGAAATAGCTTACATCATAGTTTTTTCCGACTGTCGTTTTTACGGTCACCCCGACTCACAGGTGAATGCACAAAAGTGTGTGTGTAGTAAGTGTAAGGTAGGTGGGGTTGGGGTGTGGGTGTAGTGTGGGTGGTGGTAAAGGGTGGTAAAGGTGTTGAGGGTGGGGGGAGCGCGGGGTGGAAAGGAGGGAAGGGGTGGGTGTGGGGGGGGGGGGGGTGGGTAAGTGGGGTGGAAGGGGTGGTGGTGGGGGGGGTGTGTTAGTGGGTTTGGGGTTGGGGTGGTGGGGTGGGTTGGGGTGTGTGGGCGTGTGGGGGTGTTAATTAATGAGGTAGTGTTAAAGTGGGGCGGGGGGGGGGGGGGGGCGGGGGGAAAAAGGGCCTGCGGCGTGAGGGCGGACTTAGGGGGGTGCGTTATGGGGGCGGTGGCCGGGGGGGGAAGAGAGGCGGGGGTGGGGAGGGGACGGAGGGAAACGGAGGGGAGGTACGGGGGGGGGGGGTGGGGCAGCGTGGAGGGGGACGAACGGGGGACGGAACGGGGGAAGGGGGGGGGGGGGGGGGTGCGGAAGGTGGGGGGATGGTGCGGGGGGGGCGGGGGGGGGCGGCGGTCGGTGGGAGAGGGGGAGAAGGGGGGGGGTGGGGGAGGGGTTGGGGCGCGAAAGGGGTGGGTGGGGGGGGGGTAGGGAGGAAGGACCGGGGTTGGGAGGGGGGGGAGGGGGGGGGGGTGGGCCGGGGCGGGGAGGTGGCGGGTGGGGGGAGGAAGGAAGGGGGGGGGGCGGGGGGGGAAGGGAAGGGGGTGGGGCAGGGGTGAGATGGGGGAAAAAAGGGGGGGTGGGGGGGGGGGGGAAGGGGGGGCGGGGGGCCGGGGGGGAGGGGGGGGGGGGCCTCCGGGAGGGGGGGGGAGGGGAGAAGTGTAAAAGGGGGGGGGGGGGGTTGGAGGGGGGGGGGGGGGAGTGCGTGTGGGTTGGGGGTGTGGGGTCGTGGTGGTGGTGGTGATGGGTAGGGGTGTTGGGGTTGTGTGGGTGGGTGGTAAAAAAAAGGTAGGGGGGTTAGGTAAAGTAACGGTAAGTGTGGTGGTGTAGGTAGGTTAAAAGGGGTAGGGAGTGGGGGTAGAAGTAGGTGTAATGGGTACATAGGTAAACTTTTAGATGTAGGTTAAATGGGGTAAAGTTTAAGTGTGGTGTAATGTGTAGTGTAAAACTTTTTTGTATGTATTTATAAATGATTATTTTAAAATATTTTTAATGGTTTTCTTTAACTTTCCTTGAACATTTGAACTTCACCAGTGCGGTTGGTATTAGTAGAGTTACTGTAAGTTGCAGCCTTACTTGGGACAAGGAATTAGTGCACATGGGAGATGGACAGCACGGAAAACGGTAAGATAAAAAAATTGTTGTGTGTGAGGCCTTATTATTATATGATATTTGTAATAATATTGTCAGAAGAAAGTTTTACTTTTCAACAGTCTCGGCAGAACTAGTCGATTACTAATAATGCAGATAGTACTGCATATTTGCCAGCCAGACCCCAATCATCACGTCCATCCCTCCTCTGAGCGGAGGAAAATCCCCGAGTCAATTTCCGGGAATGAAACCTTGACCTATGACTTCTTGATGGTACACATTACAGTGCACATGGGAGCGCGACAGCTGAGCTAAGGCCGTTGATGGACAGATTTATGCCGCTGGCGAGCAGTTTAAAGCAAACAATCGCAGGTGACAAGTATTAGGAAACTATTAGGGAATTTTACTTAACCAATTGCTGTGTAACCATAGTAAAACAACTGCTTTAGCATGTTATGGACACCAGCCAGTACACTACAGCTAGTAAAAAAAAATAATTGGGTGCATACTTGACTGACGAAAAATCGATCTGCTACTTTCTGGAAGGCTTCTGTCTTGTAGAGAACAGCGATGTAACTCAAAAAATACACCGGAAAAATCGGAATCGGAATGAAACCGATTTTGAATTTTAAATCGGTATCTGTACCTATAACAGATATTAGGGTATCGGTTAGACCAACTATACACAATTAGGTACTAATCATGATGTACGCTGGTTGCTGATAATAATTTATCATGACCACCTCCATAAGAAAAACAAAATAAAAATCACATAACCCCCTATTTGTCAAGTAGAAGATCACATAGGTCTATCGAATCCCCATAAAGTTGTACTCGCCGGACCCTAATAAACAAACCCAACCTCATCTTCATAGGATTCTATGTGGGTGTGTTGGATCAGCGTTCAGAGAGGAGGGAAGTTTTGGCACCCGGTATTTCGGCACCCGTGTGTTTCGGCACAACAGGCCGAATAAAAGTGAAAACAATTCATTTGCAAATGTTTATTGTTCGTTCGTTCTTCTTGCACTATGGTCAGTTCCTCAGTGATTTTTTTTTTTTTTTAATTTGAACTTAACTTATCCCTGCTCTCAGCATAATAATTTATGAGTCAACTGATTTCCATTCCTGTGAACTCTTTGTCATAGTCTATGTCCCTTCAATTGTATGATGATCCTAGCAAAAAGAATGTACCAAAATGTCTTTTTTTTGCTCCCCTCCTTTCCAATATCATTTAATAGGAGCATGGGTTGCAGCTCAGGGAAACCTAGGCCTTGGCCCAAAGCTGGTGGGGCGCAGGCTCTTTAAATCAACATATGGTAGCCCGTCCCAATTTGGCTTTTTTAAGCTGTTACACTATGCGGAGACTACAGTACAATACATAGCCACCGGGGGTCGCGTTTTTTCTGCGTTTTCTGCGTCCAGGACGCCGATTTTTGGAAAATTAGCCAAATTAATGACGCACGAATTTCACAATCAGAGGGTTTTGGGGTCAAAAACCTTTTGACTGGATGCAGGCAAAACCACACACTCAGTGGTTTACTACTGTAAATTGAAACCTCCCAATTTTACATCTTTCCGGAGATAAACAAAATGTATAACCGATTTCACAAACCTTAATATATTTAAAGCCCAAGTTTGTCCCTCATAGCTCTTCTCAGGCCGATTTCTTTACGATAACCTGCCAGCATCCATCACAAGTTCTTCATTCATAAAACTGACCTTGATGTTGCCGATAGCCAATCAAAAATCATTTACTGGCCAGAAGATTCCATAAACTACAGCTTAACAAATCGGCGAACGACAAAAAAAAAACCGGCTCCCATGACCATTCATGACATGCTAGGGAGTCCTGTCATGCTAGGGAGTCCAAAAAGGCCGACCGGACATAAAGTTATGTTGACTGAAACGTTCCTCAGATTTCAATCCTTTTAACCTTTAAAAAATGCAAAACACCCTGAAATTTGTTAGTAGCGAATATGTTTTTTTCTGTTGATTATAGGCATTTCGAATAATGCTCAAAGTGAAACCAACCTTTTTCTTGGCTGATTTATTTCCCCCTAGGCTAGGCTTACAGAAATTTACTAAGATGAGGCCTGTGTGAAGCCCTGTGTGTATGTTGCCTCAAAATGGTTGGAACTTTGGATGCAAAGGTGGAAAAGGGCAAACTTTGAATAAAAACATTCAAAAATCCTTGTAAGTGTATTGTTTACTTAGTCTAGTGAATTTTGTCTTGGGGTAAAAGTTAGTCAGTCTGTTTTGCCTTTGGCTTTTCGCGTTGCAATGTTTCTGTTAGCATTGAGTTTCTCTTGATTTTTGAATATATTGGGCGATGTCAGTGACAAAGTCAGATAGGGGGCCGTGAGGTGATTAACACTTAAAGGGGCACTCCCCATTTCATTAATGGTGTGAAGTACACTTCTGATCAGGACGTGGGGCTATAGGAATAGACTTATCAATAAAAAAAGAATCTTAAACCACAACTATTTAAGTAACAGCACTCGCGATTCGGTTCAGTAGTTTTAAGAAATAAGCGATTTTTGTAACATATGTCAATGGACACTTCCGTCCAAGTTTTGCGGGGGCTTGCGGGCAGTTTGTATAAAGGAGTTCAGACAGAGCAGGGAGAAATATATTCATAATTCTTTCAAATTTCATGTCTAAGTGGGTAATCCTGTAAAAGCTTGATCTGTGGATGTGTGGCACATTGTTACGTCTGCAACTTTGTCTTGGATTTAGACGAAGGACTCCGTCTGATGGCTGCAATGTTCTGTAAAGTTCGGGCGGTTCTCCGCCTTCCACAGCGACTCTTGTTCAAATTTTGACTTGCACCCGTTTCACGGTACTTCTTAACATTGTTCAAAATTGTCTTCTTGCAAGGAGGATTTCTGACCAGAGTAATGTTATGACCAGTTTCGGCATATCTGAAAACCACAAAATGCCCTTTGTATGGGCGACAAACACGGGAAGTTTGAATTTGCACTCAAATCATGCATTTATTATTAAAATGTAGAATCCACCATCTTATTGGAATAAGACGTCTAATTTGAATAAAAACTATTGTGAATAATCTTATTGTTCAGTTTATCCACCTGTTAAACTTCTCAATTCATTCTATGCAGTGCCACCCCCTAGTTCAACTAACATATTTCACAATTTCGACAGATTTTATTGGTGTTGTTTTCTAATAAATATGATCATTCTTGTTATTTACCAGGTTTTGTTTTTCTTCTTGCATTTTTATTATAATTGTCACGGTAATTGTTTATTACTATAATAAAACAAACAAAATGGCATTGAACTCACAAAATATTAAACAAGGGCGGTTCTGGGGAATGAAAAAGAAGACAGCTTGAACAGATAACACGAGTAATCAGCGGTGGTTAACATCAAATCTGCATTATTATGAGCAAACTTGGAAGGAAGTGTCCATTGACATGTGTTACATAATCGCTTATTTCTTCAAAACTACTGAACCGAATCGAGTGATGTATACATTAAAATGTTAAAAAGGATTCGTGGTTTAAGGTAGGATCATCGGATAAAATGGTCTTATAGAAAAATGACCATAAAATCAAAACCGCTGATCAATTTAGTCCCAACTTGATTATGGTAAGGATTAAACTGTCCTCCACAATTTTTTGCAGTTTCAAGACGGCATGATTTGTTTCAGTGTTTTTATTTATTTTTTAAAAATTCCCTAATTTTTACAATAAATAATTTTTCCCAGCCTAAATGGAACATGCTTTTAAGCTGAAACTTTAGGGATGTGTGTATAAAATCTCACGTTGGCTTTTTTGAATCAAGTGTGTAATTCTTTAGAAAAAATTATTTCAGGGAAAAATAATTTAGGGAAAAATAAAAACACCTATTATTTCAAATAGAAACACTCAATCTGCAAAATCTAACGTGAGAATTTTCTAAATTTGATTTCCTTTCATATGACACCTCATTCATCACCAAGGGAGTTGTAGTTTCTTCTAGGAAAAATTATGAAAAGTGGATACTTCAGTATTTCTAGAAACACTTCAACAAAAAAGTGTTGTTGCTACCACCTGTTCTTTGTTTTTGATGACACACAGAAAAATAAAAAATTGTATGGATTTTTGATATTTCATTAACCATTAAAAAACAACCACCAATCTTGTAACTCATCAATTACTTGAGAAATAATTGAAATAAAATGTGAAGTTTTTCAAAAAATTGCCTCATTTTGGTCATTTTCTATACTGCCAAAATCAGCCCCTGTACAAAGTCTATGGGAATTTGAGAACGCATTACGTGACATATCTCTAAAACGCCTTTTTGGAAAAAATTAAAATTTGGCACACATGTTTCTTTCACCAATACCAACATTTCATGAGAATTTCAACAAGATCTGGGCATGAAGCTGTAGCCGATAATCCTACCTTAAGATTCGTTTTAAATTTCTCAAATGTGATACTTACTTTTGAAGTTATGGTCGCCTATAGTTAGGGTGTAATTCTTTCTGAGACACCCTGTACATTATCAGTGGTCACTTTGTAGGCAAAACAGTTAATAGCAAAATCAAATTGGTCCACTAATTATTCTAATAGCCCATTTGGAGACTTCAGTAATAAATTAATTGGATTTCCTCTGGTCACACATTCATAAAGTTAGCTGGTTTCACAATTTCCCACTTGTCATGTTTCCTATAGCTGGTTCCATGACTGTGTGGCTCATTTTCTTTTAGCATCCTGAACTTTAGGACTCCCCCAATGTCGCACCATTTTGATTTTTACCTTTTAATAACTCAATTCCTGTCCATATATATCCTACTAAAGCTCATGTAGTACCGATTTCTAAGGAAAACATCAAATCGAATATTTAATCCCATATACTTTCCATATATGTATTCTCGTACCTTTTTTAAATAATTAAAACTTCAAATTCATTTTTTTTTAAAAATCCAGTAAAACGGTTTGTGTACTTTTTTCTCAAAAAGTCCTACATTGTGGTGGAAACCCGTAGTTCCCGTACTTTCCACATATTTTTCTCATAACTCCTTAAAACTCCTATTAGTTTGCCATCCTGTAGTTTATGGACCCACCCCCCCCGTCACAACATCCGTAATCTATTTTTTTATTTCCTCGTAGTTTTCAGCCAGATCCTAGCTTAGGCATATATAGTTCCCTATTTTCTAAATATAAATGTCATTATTTCATCCCCTAATTTTCTGTATATTTTAAATTTCTGGTCTTCTCAAAACTGTGGGTAACCCCCCCCGTAGATCCATACATACAAAAGTAAAGAGAAATAAAAATGACAGATTCTTTGACAATTTTTCTTTCCCACACCGTTGGCATCGCATGTAGCATCTTACACGTAATCGCCATTGCCACGCAAACGCCCATCAACACACCCCGCCACTGCGTAAGTGATGCTTACAAACAAATTTTACCAAAGCAAAACCGCAGCACCTTTTTTGTTGATTTTTTCAGCCATTCTGAATGGATTTTGTCCAAATATAGGTTAGAACCTCCGTTTAGCTCTTCATGCACCTTTCATGTGAATTTGCGCAGATGGATCAAAACTAACGGAGACTTTTGTGCACAAACACAGATTTACATACATGGATTGCTGAATCATAGTAGATTTACAAGAATACATTGCCGGGTGACGTATTGTGAACACAAGTGCCCCAACGACTTGGCTCAAGCCTAGGGAGAAGTCTAAGGCGAACCTTCCAACACTACAGTGAAGAGGGACTCTATTAAAATCGACACACACTCTAACCTTCAAAGCTTCATAGAGAAATGTATACCTAATATTCAATGCACATGTTTTATGATCATTAAAAGTCAGAGCATAGACGCATACAGTCCCCACATGGGTTTACTAGATAGCTACCTAATGTCACACTGATGTGAAACAAAAAACAAATCATTCAAATTGCCCAAATTGTTTGAGGGTTCATGGCAGTATGTAGGTATCACAAAAAAGTTTCAGGTGATCACTGCTAACAATAAATAAACTACTTTTGTGTGAGGCAAAAAACCTGCTTACAAGTCTTTCAAAGCATGTATTCCAGATTACAATTTAAAATATCACACATGAAAATGAGTACAAATTCATTCCACTGTGATGGGTGCGCTATCATCCAATCAAAAGTTTTGTTCTAGCTGCTTAGGAAATGTAAATGAATTTCCTAGAGGCACATACCATGTCTTAATTCTTAAAAATAATTGGAACCAGAGGATTTGCACTGATACATGAGACAACCACCCAACTCTGTGGATGACTGTGAGATTTGCCAATCATTTGCTTGTTACACATATGCTAGGGTACTTGCAATGTAGTGGCTCTTATCTATTCCGATTTTAAACCATCTTCGATGGAAAAAAAGGAACGCCTTACGCCACTAGTCTGAGTGCCTGGAGTGTGGCATGACTGGACAGCAGCAATCGAGAATTAAGCCACATTGATAGGTAGAATGCTTGTATGTATCGTATTTTTCTACGTGTTTTTTTTTCGTATTTTTTCAAAAATTGGACCATATTATAACCATCACTAATTAGACAATTAGTTAGGAATATTTTGGTGGTAAATCGTTACGATGAGGACAAGTATTTGCACAATCTCCAGTGTACCGCAATGACAAAAAATATAAAAAAAATCAACGCTATCTGACGCGGTGTGTACGTGGAGTTTCCCAACGCTAGCAAGTATGATGCTGTTGAGTAACTCCCGAGCGGAGTGGATTGCGCCACAGGTCGCGGTGGCTCAAATTACTTTTGACCGTGATTCAACAATGGCAGGCGCTGTGTGCAAGCCGACACGTAAATGGGGTGAGCGTCTTTCGACAGGAAGAGATCGGAGCAATGGTGCTTTTAAAATGGGGATATATACAGATTTGACGGGCAATACTGATTCCAATGATAGCCTGTTTTTATATGGTGTGGCACATGCGTGAAAGTCACCGTTTATGTCCCAGCGAAGCCGGGAAAAAATTGTTGTACCCATCCCGGCTCAGTCCCAGCTATCTCAATGACTGTCCCGGCAGGGCGGGGGGGGGGGACAAGCTAATACATTCCGGCCATTCCCGATTGCGGGGCAATACTTTTGACATGCCCGGATATGTCCGCATATACCCACTATGTCCGGACACAGTGCCGGGATGAACTGACAAGTGTTAGGTTAGGGATACCAATCATCTACATGTCTATACACTAACAAGGCTTAGACCACAAAATACCAAACAATATAATATGTGGTATATGGTAATACAGAAGCTACAAATTTGTTGTAGATTGTGGTATTTTATAAAGAATGAACAAGTGTGGTACATGGTGGCCTAGTTGCACGTTGGTCTGTCGGTTCTTACTGTGGTATTTTGTGGTATATAAGGAGTTACTCTAATTTGGTAAGATTAATTTGTAGTAACGCATGATTTATTTTAACTAACTTTTCATATACCACAATCAATATTTGTGTGGTAGTTGTGACCTATGTAAGTGCAAGTACCATAAAGTATGTGGTTATATTGTGATCGTGTAAGTTCTCACACTATACAGCCTGCCTTGTAATAACCCAGCCATCTCTACAATAGTATGTGAACAGAGTTGGGGACAGCCCAGAGGATGTTTTCAAACCCAATTTCACCAATGTACACTATTTGACCTTGGAAATTCGGACATATCTATCAAAGTAACTATAGATCAAATGGCTATGCTCTTTTATCACAGAATAATATAGTACTGGAATTTGGGGCATTATCTTGTATGCTATTGTGGTTCTTAAAATTCTTAAGCACTTTATTATCCCAAAGCACTGATATGCTCCCATCTCACAATACTGTGCCGTCAATGATTGGCCTCGGAGAAGCAATGTTTTTTTTTCCGATCCATAATCCAAATACAGGAACACATAACTGATTCATTTAGTTAGTCATATAATGGTCAGTTGCATGCATCGCACCTAAAAAGGCTATTGGTTGCATTCATAAGTTGGTCCCCATAAAACTCTTACATTGTAAAAATAAACAAATATTGTGCCTTTTTTCATTCAACAGAGTATTACATTTAAATCAATACATTCTAGAACATTAAAAGTATACTTTTTGGAAAGCTTATATTCAATTGGCCAAACATCTAAGTACAACCTTGTTATACAGGGTGGGTCAAATATACCGGGTTAAACAACAAAAAAGTTAGCATTTTTCTTGTCATGGTGAACTGTGTGGTTCCTTTTCTGAATGATTGCAGATTCAAAATAAATATGGATTCAAACGGTTTTACTTAGGCCCTTCAAACCAGCAAGGAAGAAAGAGTTCACAATACCCTTGTGGTTCAACATACAGGGTGGTCAAAATTATGCTTATTTTTTACGGTAAGTGTAAAATCATGTATAAAAGATTTTCATACTACTTTTCAGAGGAAATCTTTTCCTGGTCATTGGTTGAAGCAAGTTGCTTTCTAAACAGATATAACCCATACTCTTGTGTACTTTTGATAACAGGGTGATCAGAAATAAAATTACACTGTAAGATCAAAACTTTTGATGCTCAAGTGTCTTAATGCTATTGGGAATTTAACCAATGAAATATTAGTAAAACAGTATAGCCAAAAAGTATATAGTGTAAGCCTTTCTAAAACCAGCATTCCTTGATAAAATCATATAAGGTGATAAAAAGGAAGGCATCCTTCTGTATTCTCACATTTAAAATAGGGTCCGCACATATATGTTACAGAAAAAAAATCTGAACTATACACTGATTTAATGAAAGCATAATTTGTCCTACATTGTAATGTTTAAACACATAGGCACACTTCTAAATATTGTCTACAGTCCAAAATAAATCATTTACTGTGCGATAATGCATGCTGACAATGATTTACATATACACAAAAAAATGTCATTAAAACATCCACCCTATACAATTTGAACCAGCCTGTATATATTATCTATCATATCAAAATATTGTGTTTACAACCCATGACCAGTGCAAAATAACCAGTCTCAATTGTTGTATAACACAAGATAAGACATGTTTTACCGATGGTGCCACAACTAGATTTTAGAATTATGTCACAAAAGGTATTCTTTTCACCCTGTATAATTTTTACTCCACCCTGTATAAATGCATGGTGTTTTCTTTTCAGAAATTTGCATCTTTATGGTATTCAACAATGCTTATGGAAAAGAATTATTTCCTTACTATAAATACTTTTTCAGTTACAAAGGTCAGAAATTTGGTGTATTTTCAGTTTTTTATGTGTACGTCTATGGGCTGCTCCTCCACCAGACTGCTTCCTCTCCACCGACTCCACCCCGGGGTGACATACTTGGACAATTTTAAACGTCACTTCGCTATAATCCATTCAAATGAAAATGGGACTGGTGGCATTAAAGAAAGAACAAAATAGCTACAAAAGACACAAATTTGTTTTCATAACATTCAGTTTCCTGAAAGATTTTACTTGGAACATAAAATTTGTGGGAAAAATGTAATATCTCCACCATATTTGACAGACAATTTTGAAATGTGACATTTACAATAAGTGAATACTTTGCTTTCTTTCATCATACAAACTTTCGTTGAGATGTTTTCAACATAAATTAATCACACTACTTGCATTAATCAATGGAGTTGGACGGTGATGCGATAAAAATTGAACTGGCACGGCTAAAGGGTAACCCCTGGCCGAGCACCGTATGGTGTATGCGAAGAATGTTTAAAACAGCATTGGTTATACAGACACCTGTCGGTGTCAATCATGGAGTTCTTTCAGAGGGGATGCTAGGTCCTGCCATATTAAATGAGTCCATGCAATCACCTCCATATGGTTGCTTATGTTTTAAATTAGGTGCAAAAAATGTTGGTGTACTTAATTTGATGAATAACAAATCATTCTTACTCATGACTATGAGTAGGCAATTATTTGGGGAAGGAGAGATGGAGGAAAGGGCGAGAAGGAGGATAGAAGTATTACATGATAAGAAACCAGATTTGTTTATATTTTAAATGTTTTTTTGAGAGAGAGAGTGAGCTAGAGCTAGCCTTGGTTTCCAAGTGGCTTTCTAACACAATGGATAGCCTATCCAAGCTCCTCCTCCAGGAAGTATGCGTGGGAATAAAATGAAAATGTTCTCCATTTAGCAGCTTTTCCCCAAAAACAAAACCACCTATACCAATCAATCAAGTTTATACAAAATTCCATAAGACATCATACAAATACATACGGATCACAACAAACAATGACATTAGGGAGAGGGAAAAAGGACCAATAGGCCAGACGCGGCCATCCCTAAAACTAAATAGGTACAATACAAACTACGAAAGACATAAAATAGGGGGAAATAACAAAATACGGACCATATGCCCCAAGATAAACAAAATTTAGCCAAGAGTATATTATAAATGAGTTTTTTTGTATCGATTTCTAAAATGTTGAGTGATTTTGAACTTTTAATATTCATGTAATGAATTCCAAGGAATTGGACCAGATGTTCTAATTGATGATATGAAAAAAAATACTTTTTGTTTTGGGTCAAATTTATTAATCATTGAAATTTCTCGTATTTTAATTATGAATGGCATTACGCAGAATAAACATACACATCAAAGGAGATTGGTAATTGATTTGTACTTGTACCTTGTCATACAATAGCACAATTCCAAGTTGTGCAAAAATATTAAGGACTGTTATTGATAAAAATAATGGTGCGGTATGGCTGCTATAATGGGAATTTGATAGCCATCTTGGATTAAAGAGTTTATTTTTAAAGTAAATTTTGGCGCGTGTCCCCATGTGAGAATATGAAACATTTAGTAAGGTTAAAAAACAAGGAGTACAATAGAGGGAATGTAAAATACGGACTGTTACAATATGTTTAAGCTAGTTAATGATACACAATGTTTCGTGTAGGTTTTGAGATACCATCAATATGCTGTTTCCAAGTTAGGTTTCATCCAATTACAACCCATAGAACTAGATGGAAGATAATCTTTTGCAAAGGACACAGCGTAAGAATGATATTAATTGTTGTGCATGAAAAAAACTTGATCACTGAAGATTTCCAGCACCAATAATTTGCTGTTATCATATGCGGAGTTCCTAAAACCATAAATTTTGTTTTTGAAGCATTACCAGACCAAATATTAGCTTTAAACCAGTTACTTACTATACCCAAATTTGATTTCAATGAAAATGGTTCAGCTAGACACAGACAACATTCAATGTGAAATCAATCTTTTGATGGGGGAAAAAATGCCATAGAGAATTCAAGTCAGATTGAATAGACTGGGCATGGCATAGGTAAGAATGAAACACTGTGTCTATTCCAAGTCAGTTGCAAAATGACTCATGACACCAGTGCACAGAAAGTCTGTCCAAATGCCCTTGTGTTTTAATTGGACTGCCTGTATTACATCAAAATACATCCAAAGCACAAATATACCCACGTATGGACATAAACACATATACATCGAGGTAAGAAGTGTTCAAAATATTATGTGAGCAGGGTAAATGTAACATAAGTATTGTTTATGTGATCCGGTGACCGTCTACAATGTATACAATATACTTGGTATTTGAAGGAAGCTCAGGACTATTCATGCACATGCTCAAGGAGACCCTAACCAGCTCAGTAGTGATATGGACTGTAAAGCATTTTATGCACTTAAAGTATATTTTCTGTACTAAAATAATAGTCACCACCATTTTTTTTCTTCATTTTGGAACCACTGGACTCTCGAGTTTTTTTACAGATTGCCCACCCCTTTCACTCCTTCTAAAATGATTGTACAGTGAAAAAGCTGAAAAGGCACACCAAAAGGCAGAAAAAACAGCACGAAGAAATGAGGCAAAACACCATGGGAAAGAGGTAGGGTAAAACAGCTTAACTCCAAATTAGGCTGAAATGAAAGAAAACATGTAATTTTGAGCAACAAAAATCTGAAATGCAGCTGAAACTCTTGAAGTTTTCAGTCTAAGAACAAGTAAAAAAAATGAAAAAGATTCCAAAATTATTAAAAATAGAATTAACAAAATACTACGAAGTAACCTTATGAAAAACAATCTGTTATAACATTAAGACGTACACTATTAAATATACATTTTACATAGTAATTCGGTGGCTGACCTACAGAAGCCTAATTTTGTGGCACAAAGATCAATATCTAAATGTGGATAAGCATGAACCATTTTTGTTTTGCAACAGAACTTTCAGAATTTATGAAAGAATTAGTTCATGGCAATTAATTTCCTTCAATGCAGCTTTTTGTAAAATTTGCCAAAACCAATTGGCAATTTTACTAGTTCTGCATGCTTGAATTCTTATCCAATCAAGATTATACCTCATTGTATTGAGAACTATTTTTAGCCTGCCACATTCTGCTCCTGGCATGGCGCTTTACATATTCTTTAATCAGAGCTAGGTATCAGGGCCTCCTGAAGTGGCGGACATCTTGAGCTTTTCAGGGAAATTCTTTGAACAAAATGGTGAAGGCTAGATGAGCAATTATTAGACTTTTCAAACTCCGATCACAACGGGTCACTATTTTACTTGTGCTTTTTCATCCTCAATTTTAGGCAAGATGCACATATAGGTACAGGAAAAATAGTGCTCCAATGGGTAATCACTGATATAAAAAAGGGACTTCTTTAAGGCACAAGATTGGTTTCAATTTTAAGCTTTTATTCTTACAGGAAAAATCAATTGGTTCTATTTGTAAAATTGGACCCCTTCTTCTAATACAATTGTATCATTTTATGCTTATGGTTGCATGGGTGTAATTCAATTTTCTGGGGTGCAATTTTGATTTTAATATGGTAGGTTCACTGCATTTTTCTCCTCGCCTTCTCTATTACGGCTGTATCTTTATCGGTTTTTCTGTCTTCTCCAATACCTTCAGTTTTGGGGAGAATGTATTTAAAGGGGTACAAAGATGATACAAATTGCCTAAGTTTACACTTGATTGGTCAAAGAACATCTACAAGAATGTTTCTTTATATAGACGAAAAGCTTGTGGCATCAGTGCCAAATTCTCAGGGCTTTCAATTTTTTCCAGGATACCTAAATGTTAATCTCTTGTTGTACCTTTAATGAAAGGGATATTGGGTTGGCATAATGTCGTCCTTTATTGGTCCTATTGGAAGCATGCTTGTTTGTATGTTGGTTGTCGACCTCGTACATGCAGAAAAAATACCACATCATCTTTGTGGTATCATTAAAAAAAATTGTTTGTTTGCGTAACTCGACCGACCCTAAAAAAACTGCCAACCTGCCAACTCAAGTTTTTATGCATTAGCACCAATAAAAAAAATCTTCCCTGCGATCTGCCGACCGACCCATTTTTTTCATTCACAATTAAAAAAAATATTTTTTTTACCACACAAAGACAAATAAATAACAAACAATACAACAACAACTACAACAAGTAATTAAAAGATCTTTGCTATTCATTGAAAAAAATAAAACTTTAAATAGTAGCATCTTTTTATTCATTTAGAGTAAAACCTTAGAAGAAGATCGTCAAAAAAAAAAAAAATCGACAACTGCAGACAATTTTCAAAACTTATTGTTTAAATATTTAAAAATATTTTTTTTATAAATGCCAACAATAAAAAACTTCTCTTGTGTGATTTTAATACATTTACCACGTTATGTACAAAGACGTTGGTTAAAAAAATGGTGGCATCAAAACTTTGTATGCAAAAAATACCAGACAGATTAGCATTTGAACTTTTTTACCGGGGGGGGGGGGGGGGGGGGGGGGGGGTGGAGGAGGCTATATGGCACTTCTAAGGTCATACTGTAATTAACCCCCCCCCCAAATCTTTACCTCGTTCTGCGTGCAAGTCCAAAAATCACAGTGAAGATCCATCTTTAACTCACTGATAGTGTTCTCATCCAGGTTGATCAGGCCTGGAATGCCTCTTGGGGACTTGTGACCTCACAGTCCTAGATGATGTTGGCTAATGGTTTGTGGCTCTCCACAATCGCAGTTTGGTGGGGAAAAAAAAGTTTTTTTTTCTACTCGAATATTGAAGGAAGTTCTTTGTAGTTACGACCAACGCCAGTTCTAGTCTGTTGAGGTTGACCCATGTTTCCTATCAAGGCAACCAGCCTGTGGGCTTGACTAGAAGGGCTGCACAAACGCTTTAGGTTCAAAGTGAGGATGACATGCTCATAACCAATCTGTTCATTGATCCAGGATGATTGAGAGGGATACTTGACTGCAGTTCATGGATTGGGTAGCAAAGTGATCCGTGGAATTCTCTGATCTCAAAAGGTGTTGGTGGGGGATTAGGCTGCCAGGTTCATCACATTTCTTGGCGAGCTTGATGTCTGAAAGGTTAATCCTAAGGTTTGCAGGGCTATGCCAACAGAGGATTGGAAGATATTCTACAGCGTCGCCAAAAGGCAACCACTAACAAGTCTCATGCATCATTCAGAAACGACATCAATCTTGGGTGAATGTACAATGTGCTCCATATGGTGCAGCGTATTCACAGCTGGAGTATGCCAAGGCAACAGTTGCTGTATGTAAGGGTCAAAAAGATGCACCCCACCAGTTCTGCGAGCCTTCTGAGGAGCGTGGACAAGAGGACTGCGTCTTGGCAGGCGAATGCCCTTGGGTGTGATGAAAGTAAGGCTGCGCGCGTCCATTGTGACGCCAAGGGTACTCGGTGTTGGGTATGTGTACAGTGTTTTCCCATCTAGAGTGCTTGTTAGTTCTCTTTGGAGATCGATTTGCAAGGTGAAAACAGAGCTGACCGTTTGGGTGTGCGTGTTGTTTCAGTGCCATAGGGGGAAGAATTGGCTTGCAGTGATAGGTAGTTATGCACACAAGGTTCTCAGGAATCAAAGGAGGCAGAGTATTCCAAGTGCCGTGTCGTCTGCGTAGGAGGAATGCGAAAACAATCTCCCACCAAAAACATAACAGCAAGAAACCCTTTTCACACTCCCCCCCTTTCCCAATTTGTCACCCACCCACGCCCCCTTTGCTATCTGAGACAAGATGGTTGAAGAGGAATGGGGAGTCAGGAGAGAACCTTTGGGACACCGTTCCGAAGTTTGCGCTTTATTACTGAGTGCCCAGTTGATGTCTCCAGGACGAAAGATCTGTCTTTGGATGGAGAGCATAATGAACTTGACAAGCTTGACATCAGGGAAGATGCTTTACCTACAATCCTGGCAAAACACTGGACACTTGATGCAATATAGGCCTAAGTAGAAAACCATCCCAATTTTCACAAATGAGGTCGAAATGGTAGGTCATCGTTCGTTAGAAAGTGGAGGACTTCCCCTTTACCATAATGTCTCCCTACCCCATCAATCAATGTTGGGGGTGCCTGGCAAGGCTGCTGACAACATGACTCGGATCAACATTCCTTGGCAAGAGGGGATCTATTCTTTCCCTAAATTTGGACAAAGTTTTCCAAAACTTTTGGTTCCAGGATGTAGGAAATCTAGGAATGGATCTACTGGTCCTGTCTTTCCTCTTCCATCCCCACCCTCTTACCAGACAACAGTTTTCGTACATGGACTTTTGAAAAGTTTTTGTTTTTTCAAAAGGGACATTCGTGAGTAATTTGTGGGAAGGGCACCCTCTTTTGTCTGATAAAGCCAGACTTTTGCATGTACACATAGCTTACATTCCAAATAAACAAATAGAGTCCAACCTTATTTATCCAGATCCTTCTATTATCCGGCCGGGATGTGGCGGTCACACCAGCATGGCCTATTTTTTTTTTTTCACATATGTATGAATCACATCAGGTTGCTCTCCCCATCATAGGCTTTAGCCATGGAATATGGCATAAGCATAAAATTGATTATTTTAACTTGTATGATGGCAG
>JAMKCH010014551.1:0-25459 GCA_023653785.1 Ophioderma brevispina
CAAAGGGGTCACCTTCCTCAGTCCCACGAAAGGTCCTGTTGAAGATGTCATAAAGATCCCGATCAGCATGACAGAGCAATCGGAATCCTCCAGCTGGTGAGCGGGTAGCGTGCCGCCAGCTCCACCGTCGCCAGAGAAGAAGATTCCTGACCGGAAGAATCGCCTGCCACCAAGTCACCCAGATGGTTGGTGAGGCAGAGGGAGACACTGACAAGCGAATCAGCGCCCGCGCAGGCGTCAGCTCGCTAATTATTCCTCCCAAAAGGGCGAGAAGCATGGGGGCACTGAGCCCCCGTGGACGGCAATTTCAGAGCGATATGATATTCCATCGGGGCAACCCTCAAAGCTTATCATAGTCAGCGCTGAAACACACGAAGCGGAGATGTGTAGGGCCGCGCGAACGAGCCCACGGTTTTCCGGAGTGTTCCAATGCTCCCACGCCTCATGGAAGTCCTTGGGCAGTGAGAACAGAGGAAAGGACCGCGTCGGCTTGGGAGCCAAGCCCCCCAGCTTGAGGCTCCCCACCTGCTCCGGCTTACCCTCGTCGACCGCTAGACCTAGGCCAGAAGCCATAGACCTGAGGACGGCGGGAGCAGCGGCCGGGGAACAGGTAGGATGCCGACGGCACTCCGAAAATACGGGGGCCGCGGCTCGCGGCGATGACGAGGCCCCAGCATCACCATCACCAACCCCCTCGCTTCCGCTGTCCGGGACTCGGGAATCGGATGGGGGATGAGCAACAGTAGCAGGTGCAGCACTAGCGTGGACCACGCTACCCGCTGACGGACCGGAGCACCCTGCTGCAACGGCACCTGCGGAGCAAACGGCAAACCCGGGTACACCCCCGCCCACGGCCCCGACAGTCCAGGGTGGGAGGTGTAAGCATAGACCCTCACTCGGGTCCACGGTGATGAAAGTGCTAAGCGACTGAAATTTAAACTAGACTTCTTCAACCCATGATCGTGGGGACCCTCCGAATCTGAGGGAAAACGTCTCCAATCTCCCCCCGAGGTCGGGGGGTACTCCGCCACAAACATAGTCAAAACACATGGTTCTGGCATACTTCGACTTGCCGTATGTGCGTAAGAGACGTTTAGCAAGACCAATCAGTGTGACGGCTATTTTTTTGCGCAGGATTTAAAAAAGGCCCTGGGAAATGACTGAGCGGCTGTTGACAACCATCTGGGGTTGTCGCGCGCGCACATTATGATTTGGCTCAGGCAGGGTTTGGCTCTCATGTCCAGATTCTCGGGTTTAAGTTTATTTCGACTTTATGATGTGCAATTTTATTGCAACTCTAATCAATATAATAGTACTAGTAGTAGTGATATGTATTATATTATATCAATCAAATCTCCGGAAAACTCGTGTACATTGGATTGCTCATATGACTATAAGGGGCCTACGGTACAAAATCTGTTTTATTTGATAGTTTGTCACTAATTGAATAAAGATCTCCATTTCAATTTTATTCACATTTCAATTAAACTGCGTCGGTCTAAGCATGACATTGCGTTATACTTGACATATGCTACACTGGGTTGAGGGGGGGGGGGAAGGGGAATCACATATGATATGGGTCTTATGGTTCAGTGCTTCCAAACCCAAGGGGCAATCGGGGACAGAGGACTGAAAAAATAGGGGACTTTGGGTGAGAGCGTAGATAGAAAATTATCCCAAACTAGGGGTTTTTCCTGAGGGCAAATTATGAAAAATTTTCATAAAAAAAATAGAGGTCTTTTGGTTAAAATTTTATTTTTTCCCCAAATAGGGGTCTTTGGGTGACAGTGGTAAAATTTCACAAAAATGGGGTCTTGGGTGAGGGATGTTTGGGTGACAACGATGCTGAAACAGCCTTACATACGAGTCGCTTCCAAGATGGAGTGCCCGGGGGGGCTGGGGGACAGGACAGTCTGACATTTGTTACCAGGGTTAGAAAAAGGTCAAAGGTCATTAGAGGTCAATTTGCGTTAGAACTACTGACCTGGGCACAGAACAAGTTTTTATTTTTTTTGGGTCAAAAGTCACACATACATAGGTCGAAGTCACACCTGGAGATGCACTAGTTGGTACCTATTTTCGGCAAAAGTACCCTAGATATGGGTTACGGTTTTCAGCTCGGCAGTGGCCTGAACTAGGGAGGGGGAGGGGGAGATTTCCCCCTGACGCGGCTTTTACCGAGCGCAGCGGGCTGACCAAGCCATTAATCATGCTACACAAGCTATGGAATGAGGGTTATTAGAAAGTTGATTTAAGAAAAGAAGAGAAGAAACGGGGAAAGTCGGTCCATACACAGGATTCTGGGGGTCGGGACTTCGAAAATGTTAACTTTTTGGAAAGAAATCCGTGCACATATTTCCCGTTAAAGTTGATCTAACCCTCGGGTACTTTTGATCGACTCGATACAACAAGTCGACCCTTTCTTCGATTTTGTCTCCAAATCGTACCTTTAAATAGAAAAATCAGGAAATTGGACCGTCTTTGTCTTTCTTTTGTTGGTGTCGGGTGCGCTTTCTCGCGCATGGGCCCAGTGGCGATTTCAGGAGACTCGGCAGTGTCGACAGCTGCTGACAGGGCCCCCCGAAAAATATGCTTAAGGGCCCCCCCCCCAGACACCCTAAGTAGAGAAGTGAGCTTGCGTCACCTAGCGACAAGAAAGGGGCACCCTCTTAAAGTGTTGCTGACAGGGCCCCTTTTCCTTAAATCCGCCATGCCTGGGCCTAGGAAGGAGAAGGGAAAATGGGTAAGAAGAAAAAGAGAGGTAAAGAGAAATAAAGAGCACTGAGGACGAGGGTCTCTGACTCTAGGATAATAGTCTGCAAAAGTTTCAGGAGGAACATATCTCTTGTTCTCACCTTTTTTGCGTTTGAACAGTATGTTAACGTAATGCTTTACTGGGAGAGATTTCCCGCCTGCCACCATTTGAAATGAAACTTATAGCAGGGCCGTACGCAGGATTTATTTGGGGGGTGCTGGGCTTCGAAAAAGTAGACTTTTGGTAAAAGGTGATCTAACGCTCCTAAAAATGCTCCTTGTGTGAACATCTAATCAACCGAAAGTTGACTTTCTAAAATTTTTGATCTTTTTATAAAATTAAAAAAAGCCATCAGAAAGTGGTAGGGGGAACAGGAGGGACAGGGCTTTTCTTTTGGGTCAGTTGCCTCCCGTCACAAACAGGTGAGGACGTTTGTTTTTGATTGGAGTAATTATTCATTTTTAAACAAGGAGCCTATATTCGCTGCAAAGCGGGGAATTAATTTTGTTATTTGGGTTATTGAGTTCCAAGTTTTGTTATTTTAAAATAGTTAAAAATGAAAGAAATCAACAAAATTAAAGAACATATCATGTTCACCTAAAAGCGTAGGGAAGGAAAATGGCATGGGAAATCAAAGAAAAATTCGGGTATATGGGGATTGACCTTTACTCTCATCTTAATTTGTAGGAAAGTACGTATGATATGGTCCTGCTCACCCATTGAACATCCAATTTAATTACCGGTCACAGGATGACTTACGGTCAGTGGGATGGACAAGACTAGCTGTAACATTGAATTGAGATGAATTGGGGAAAGATTCATCAGACAGATGTATAGCGTGAGGAAATAATTCAGATTTTCTGGAAGAATGGACAACACTGGGCTTTGGTAATGGAGAGCCTTGCTTGTTTGTGGCACCCGCAGTATGCATGAGTAGGCCCTATTAGTTTTAGAATGATCAGCCATCCTCAATAAGGGAAAATCTAAAAAACCAACCACCCACAAAACAAACAAAAACGAGGAAGGAATCACAAGGACAATTTCTGTATTCTCCTTCCCCGTCTTTGTTATTTTATTGTTATTGTTTATTTACCATACTGGGCACTCTGATAACTCTAGAAATTAATGTATGCCACAATAAATTGATATCACAAGCACGAAAGTGAAACGCTGAAACTGTACTCTGAGTAATTCATGACTGTCAAAACTTATAAAGGAGCTATTCAATTAGCTACGGTCGCGTAATCGATGATAAATGAGAACTATAAGTGCCTATAAGTCACGTGCCATTGATACCACCTGTGAGGTGGGTCTGTGGTCCCCGGATTAGTATTCAAAATTAACCGAGAGGTGCGCACGGTAATGCGGTCACGATACTTGTGAATCGATACTGCGGGAGACAGTTCCTACAGATTGTACAGTCTCGGCGGGTACTCCGACCTAGTGTTAATCCCAGGAGCCCTGTGCAATTCACGTTCTGTGGATAAGTTGGTTGGAGGGCTGTCCATCAGCTAAGGGGTGGTTAGCTGAAAATCCGCAAGTTTTTATTGGTTAGCATTATCTTGAACCAAGTGCGCTCTTAAACCCAGAGACAGGCCGAGGGACTGAGGTACAGTTATGTAAGCCGGAATGGGAGAGAGTGGGTACCTGTTACCCTGTGGGCAAAGTAATTGGCCGGAGGGTATGCAGGATTTCCCTCTCAGAATGAGAAGGGGGATACAATACTCGCTCGATACCTACCTCCGCGACCTTACTTTTGCACAAAATGTCTTCATTTGGGCTCGACCAGAAAGCTCTATACCCACATTAAAAATTTCGCGACCGCGAAAATAGTCCGCGATAGCGGAACTAATTTTCGGGCAACCTCACAGCCATGCGCGGGGTGAGTGCCTATCCCAATGGTTTCTCAAATTGTGATACAACACAACATTCCCGAGACCTTCTTGGGGTGGAAAAAACATTGTGCACGGAGGGGAGCGAACCGGTAGAGGCACGGCGGCATGCTGGCTACTAGCGTAGAGGGGGGGGACCTGGGAGGGTGCGAAGGGGGGGGGTCACCTGGTGGTGGTACTACAGAAGGGTGCTCTCTCTTTACTAGTGTTATCCCCCCCTCTAACTTCTGAGAGGGAAATACCACTGCGCTCTCGATAGCTACCCTCCGCGACCTACTTTGCACAGTATTCCCACTGGAGTAGTCTCAGGGGGTGGAAGAAGGTACGGGAGGTAGTCACCAGCGCTAAGTATCCCCGTCTCGCACCGAGAGACTACCTAGAGATCGTGATTGCGCTCACTTCTAACGGCACACAGTGCCTGCAGTAGCAAACATCCCCTTTCCGACCAGAAACGTCTCGAAGGTAACACTTCTGAAACGTGGTCACGGAACTCCAACATATAGTATCCATGATATCCTGGAGTGAGGAGCCTTTGTTAAAATGCCCAGGAGGAGGGAGTGAGCACGTAATCAGAGGACCTAACCCGAGAGGCGACCAACCGATCGTGATGTTTTCGGTGTGCGCTTCGGATGGTTGAGTGAAATGTCTTACCACTACTCTCCCCCCCCCCCCCCCCCCCCCACCCAGCGGGCTAACCGTGTCCTTCGCTGCCGGACCATATGGAGGGGCCGTGGAGATTACAGCTGTTTTGTTCTTCCGGAGCCCTTCGGGACGTTTTAAGGTACCATGTTAGAGCCAGACCGGGCACCAGGTTCTCCGACGTCTGCAGCCAAGGCCAGGTCCGGGAGAAAAACACTGGGTGTGGTGTGAAAGACAGGGTCTGAATCTTAGCGAGAAAACCCACTCGTGGGAGGATGGACACGCGTCCTTCGACCACGGCAAGTGAGCCTCGTCATGGACAAGGCATGTATCTCTGAACCCCGCGCCCGGAAGCAACGGCCCGAGAAAAGCCGTCTTTCCTAGATAAATACAGGAGACTGGCCCTCTCCAGTGGCTCGATTCCTAGGCCGCTAGACCTGGCACTAGCGGTAGATCCACTCCGAAACGAGTGAACGAACCGGGTGACGAACCGAAAACATGCGCTTCAGCAGATTTGTGAGGATCGGGCTATTCGAGACGACTATGCCGTTTCTGAAGCCCCGATGGAGCGCCCCATCGCAGTGCGGTAGCACTTGACTGTTGGACGACCAAACCCTCGCGGAAAATTTCCGTTAGGAATCCCCGACTGCCCTACAGACGCAGACAGCGGACCGATCTCGCGATTGGCACCAGTCATAGAACCGGCGGAGTCGAGAATCGCAAGTTGACTTCCGCCTTGCCTGAACAGCGAGCGCGGCAGCCTATTCAAAAAGTCCCGCTGAGTGTATTGTTGGCGAAAATGCGCCAGGAAAGGTTGAGAGCGCCGCTGGTCGCTATGGGACGACGTGTCGGCTGGAGACCGCTTATCAATCCCCGCACTGATAGGGAGCAAGACGGGGTCCCCCACTAGCGCTCCAGAAGCCATGGGAACCACAGCTGAGCGGCCACAGGGGGCCCAACAGAACCAGGCCAATTGTGGACCGAGCTACCCTTTTTTTTTTTGTCTCGAGGATCTCGGTATCATCGCAATGGGGGGAAATGCGTAGGCAATGACTCCCCGACCCAATTCGCACCCATTGCATCCCGACCCACGGCTTGGATCTGACTCCATGGTAGTACGCCGGAAGCTGGTGATTCACGGAGGAGGCGAATAGGTCACGTGGGGACGCTGGTAGCCTCAGAAAAATTGACCGGCAGAATGCCGGCGGAGGCGCGCCATTCAACTGACGCCCCCCTCACCTGCGATGGCGCCTGGCTTTGCGTGTGCCCTTCCGGGAGAGGGCGTCCGCTAGGACATTCTCCACCCATGGTACATGTGCCTTGCTATCAGGGCCATGCCCCGTTGCCTGCACCACTCCAGGAGCCTGACTACCTCCGGACAGAGGACTGGGGCCTGTCCCTCCCTCCTTGTTGAGGTAGGTCACTACCGCATTTTGTTCGCACGACCAGGATCCCTTTCCCCGGTCCGGGCAACCCAGTGCTTCAGTGCCATGAAGATTGCCCACAGCTCGAGCAGATTGATATGATGGCGAGCTGGCATGGGCGACCAATGGCCGACACTTCGTGGGGCCCTAATGGGCCCCCCACGATTGTTGTCGCGTCCGGAGGGTGTAATTTCTGAAGGGCGCTCCCCCCCTCCAAGTGGGGATGCGTCACCACTGAGGTCGGGGGCCAGGTCAGGGGACACGGGATCTGGAGGGACATGTGGTGGCACCAGGGTGGGAAGTATCTGAGCATGTGGATCGGATTCCCCTCATGCGTAATCTTCAGTGGGGAACCATTCCAATGAGGCTGGCCAGAAGTCCAAGGAGCCGAAGCCATAGCATGGCTGGGACCGACATGATCTCCAAGACGGCTCGGGCACACGTCACGACCGAGGCCACTCTTTCTGCAGAGGCCTCACCTTTTGCCGACAGAAGTCCAATACGCTCCAGGAAACTGTAGACTGGTTCCATTTTTCAAAAAGAAACTAGCGAAGGCATTGTTGAGTAAAAGCAATTGAAACAGTGTGTCTATACAGGAAATTTGATGCTGATTCAAAATCTTCCGGTCCCCAAAGCTAACTTTTAGGGGAAGTGTGCTAATTTGCAAAATCAAAATGGCGCCATTTTAACATTTTGTACATAACTCAGATTAAGGCTTGTAAAGACTTCAGTTCTTATGTCTATACATATGTTTTAGGCTCAGGAACACATCTAGACCATCAGTTAAGGTATTATGCATATATTGCACATTAATTTGCAAAAATTTAAAACGGCGGCCATTTGAATTTTTATGCAAATAACTGTCAACATCACCTAATTCTATAAGATCAGACACCATGAGTTGGGAGCAAGGTGTGTACATGCTTGAAAACCTACCAAATATTACACGTTTTTCTAACTTTAAATGAGAGTAGTCATTGTTTTTGAGTAGACTATAAAAATATATATGGTTGTAAAGCTAAAAATGTAAGGAAGACAATATGCAACATGTATAGCTAACAGGGTGCCCACAGTGCACTATAAGGTGGAAAAGTGAAATTTGGATGTAAAAAGTACAAAATTTTGTGGCAGTCTCATTTGTTACCTTCAATTAACATTATAGATTAAACTGTTGTATAGGTCAAAATGAATGCCCCATAAATAACAAACAATATGAGATGGTATTTATCTAATACATGGCATGGGTACAAAGATATAAAACAAAAAAATTGCAAAAGGCCGAATATCAAAAATCCCTCGACTTTAACCATGATCATTCGTAGGCACCTCATTCCGTAGGCACCACCCTCTCTGACCCCGACTGAATCAAAATTACGGAACATCAAAAAGTAAAAATAGCACACATTGAATATTCTACCATATCAAAGCTAGATAAATTCCCTTTACAATGAAATTAAATCAGTGAATACAACTTGGTTCTAATTGATTACAATAAAAACATTTTAAACATATTTGTGAAA
Source organism: Ophioderma brevispina (assembly GCA_023653785.1). Taxonomy (NCBI): domain Eukaryota; kingdom Metazoa; phylum Echinodermata; class Ophiuroidea; order Amphilepidida; family Ophiodermatidae; genus Ophioderma; species Ophioderma brevispina. The sequence continues at coordinate 8,231 of JAMKCH010014551.1, forward strand.
AAAGTAACGACACCCTCGTGTTATACCCCAACTCATGGCGCATGACCATAACCTTTAAATGGGATCTAATTATCCTTAACCCTGAAAACATACGTATAGGACACAAGAATGAAGTACAAGCTTAAATCGTGAGTTATGTTACAAAAATGTCAAAATGCAGCCCATTTTGAATTTTTATGCAAATTTAAACTGTTACTTGACCTAATGCTATAACTAATGATGCTTAATTGTATTCCTTAACCCTGAACACCATATATGTATTGACACGACACAAGAATGAAGTCATAACAAAACTAATCTGAGTTATGTACAAACAACGTTAAATGGCGGCCATTTTGAATTTTATACAAATTAGGCACAACTTCCTCTAAAATGCTCGGGGACCGGAAGATTTGGAATCCGCATAAAATTTCCGTATAGAAACACTGTTTCATTCTTTTACTCAAAAATGCCTTCGTCTTGATATAGGAAGCACTTTTTTGGAAATGGAACCAGTATACTGGGGGTATGGGAAGGCGAGACTGACTTGTCGAGGTTGACGATGAAAACGAGAGACTACAGGTCTAGGACCTCCTCGATAAAGGCTTTGAGGCCTCTGCGAGGATGGCGCCAGCAGTAGCCAGTCGTCTACGTAGACGAAGATTGTCCTGACCCCTTCGTCCTTGAGGAACTCCGCGATCCACCCTTTATGACATTGTGAAGGTCCGTGGTGCGGTCGACAGGCCGAAGGGCAGGAACCGGAACTGGTAAAGCAACTCTCATAAGTTGAAAACGGAGCCATTTCTGTGCGGATTCGTGCACGGGGACGTGGAGATATGGGTCTCTCAAATCCAACGTGGCCCCCCACCATCCCTGTTGGAGGACCCGAGAACTGCTTTCAGGGGTTCCATTCGTAAGTGTGGAGGTCTGATGAGCCTGTTCAAAGGTTTCAGATTTAAGAGAGGCCTCCACCCCCCCGACTTATTTTGTGGTTAAGAAGGTGGAGTAGAAGCCCTCTTTGACTGGATGCGAGAGGCATATCACGGCACGTTGGCCAGAAGGCCAGATGTCTCCTTGCAGGAGCGGCGCCCGCTTGGCCATGTCTCTTGGAAGGGGGGGAACATCACCCTCTGAATGGGGGAGGGAAGGCTGTGAACTCTATGCGGTAACCGTGGGTTACCACATTAGGCCCAAGGGTACGAGGCACTGCCGCCAAGCTCCCGAAAACTCCATGAGGCGACAGCCTACCCACTGGGGGGAGATTGCGTGCTGGGTAGTATAAGCGACCTGCACGGCGCCTGACCCCTCGCCTTTGGGCTGGCCTGACCTTGCATTTACCTCTAATTCTCTGTCTCCTAAAGCTGGGTTTACCCGCCGCTTTACCACCGGTGCTACCTCCCTGGTTCTGGGGGCTTGATAGCCCCTGGGTAGGGTAGCGGCTGGCTGAGCGCCACCATTGAGGGTCGGAGGCTTTGAGCCTCGGATCCCCGAAAGGGTGGTCGGTTCCCTTTCCTTCTGTCCTTGTTGCCCTGAACGCCTGAGGTCCCAGGCTTTGTCGCCGAAGCGGCCGTATTTCGCTCCAGCTATTTAGTCTGGAGGGAAGGGCCAATGACCTCCGAAAAGGTCTTTCCCCAGGCGCGCCTCGAGCATTCACGGGAGTCCGTGAACTCAAGGCCTTGGCGACCAGCTGGGTCTGGATCTCACCGACGTGGCCGCTATACGAGCGATGCGCGGCGAACCAAGTGATAAGGTCCGAAACCACGTTGATCGTCCTATCAGTGACGGCTGGAAAGCGACCTGTCCGGCTCCGTCGGGACCGTGACAAGGTGGCCGGAAAACCAAGTGCTGGCGTTGATAGGCGGAGGGTCCGTCCATAGCAAGGAGGTCAAACGCACGCAGCGACCATTCCACTCCGTTTCATGGTTGAACCCGGAATGGGGCGGGGGCTCGAGATTTACCCACAGCGCCCTCGACCCCTGGGGGGAGAGTCTGAAGGGGACGCACCTCGAGTTCCGGTCCCGAGAATCTGCCGGAAGGCAGCTATGGGGCACAGCGTGTATTCAGGAAGGGAGAGTCCTCATCCCGCTCCGGGAAGGCTTTCCCTAACCAGGGGATCGTCCACCTCCCTCGGGTGTAACGAGTCAATGGTGGTCTTAAGACCCTGAAGAGGTCGAGGCATTGAGCTCGGAGGCTTGGGCGGACGGGCTGTCACCCCGAGATTGACCCCACCTGCCGGGAGATTTAAACTCAAACCGCAGCGCGGCGTCCAAGAGGACCGCCGCGTAAAATGGGGCCGAAACTCTATGGGTTAGCAGAAAAAACGGCTTTAGCTGACCTTCCACCGCTTGTAAGACGATGGCGGACCCTGTATGGGTCGACCAAGGCTCTGCAATAGGTCTCGTAATCCCATGTGAATCGTTCCTCCGGCCTCGGCTACCATGGCTGAAGTGCCGGTGGGGTGACGCTCCCGGGTGGGAGGGTCTCCATCCGGTGGGACCTGTGAACCCATGGGTGGGCGGTCTCGCGGAGGGTGTGAGCCGGTGCAGTTGGAGTAGCCTGCAGAGTGAAAACCCTGTGCCATAGATGCCCAGGGGGATTCGCCCAAGGGGCAGGAAAGGCTCTGCGGCTGGTCCGATTGCTCGTTTCCTCACACTTTGTGGGAGAATGAGGAGGGCAGGTAAACGGTTTCGCCGTGAGGGCCACTTACAGAGGGGGAACGGAGTTAAGCTCGGACCCCCACCCACCCTCACCCGTCTAGGCCCTTGTGTGGAGCCGACGGAGGTGGGATTGATCTCCGTCGACCGTACGGTCGGCGGGAGGGACCAGGTCTGACCCACTAGACGTGGAAGGTGGCACGCTAGGGATATCTTATGTCGTATGATTCCCCCCCCCCCCCCCCCGGATGGTCGTCGCAACAGGTCGACGCCTGGTCCGTCCTGGAATATTCCGGGTGGGAGCTACGACCGAGGGTTCGGGTCCACCTCACTTTCGACCTGCCCGTGTCTGGTCGTTTGTAAGGGTGGGACGTCGGAAACCATGTCCTCGACGGAGGAGCGGAAAGGGTCTCTCAGTCGGAATAAGTCCATCCTTCCCTTCCGAGGAGGAGGTGGACGCCGGCTCTTAATCGCCCCGAAAAGAGCTCGCTCTCGCTAGCTTCAATGCTAATAGCGTCCTCATGACACTGTGGGAGGCGGCTCTTTTTATTAGCCGGGCGAGCTCAGCTCGTTCGGGGGGAGCTTGCGTTTCGGCGGCAAGGGCCCTCCGGCCGGCTCCAATCCCTCAACGATGAGGGAGAATGGACCAATGGACAGAGGGTTCTGCCAGCGTCGCAATAGATGAAGAATACCGTTACCCATTTGGGGGACGGGTTTGGGTCTCCAGACAAGGCCGAGAGTCCGCCCGCGGGGGAGCTGGTCCAGAGATTACCTCGAGGTCCCGACCTGAGTCCCGGTACCGACCTTGGTCGGCCTGCATGGACCGTTGAGCTCGACCTGGGGTTGGCCTTGGCGGCCTGCCACGAGGGAACGGTCCAGGGATCACCCTGGACGGGAGCTCCTCGACCAGCGTCGCCGTAGGGCGCCCTTTTGGTCGGCCTCGTGGACGGCCTGGCGCCGCGTCAGTGACTGGGTCTCCTTCTTGTCCTTCGACATGCCCAGCTTAGGCTGTGGGTCGAACCCGGGGGGTCCTTTTTTAAGGACCGTGCACCCGGGGAGTTCTCTTTAGAGACCTCTTTAGGAAAGACGGAGATCAGACACGACTGCAGACGTCAGGGTGGTCGAGGGGGAGGCCCTTGGGCATTCCCTCTGCTGCTTCCCCCCCATGGGGGGGGCGCGCTGAGGGAAAAGACTCACTGATACCTGGGGGGAGTGCTTCGTCGGAGAGACAATTTGGTGGACTGGATGTCCCCTTGTCCCTTGCGACGGGCTCCCTGCGCCCGGTTCTCACGGGACTTGGCCTGTTTGGCCTTGATGGGCTGTTTACGTACCTCAAAGGCTGCCACTGCTCGTCTGTCCACTTTTTATCGATGTGCAACCGTTGCCGGGCGCTGTCCTGCACACCGACACCACAGGGCGTGGGAGTTCCCTGCTAGACAGGAACCCTTGCAGTTCTGCCATCTGGGCTTTTTTAAATTGGTTGGAGTCCATATTGGTGTCGCTTGATTGGTCCTATCTGTAAAAATGAATAAGGAAATTAACATAAGTATAACCCGGGAGTAAGAGAGGGCGAGGGGTACCCCCAAAAAATAACTGGGACCAAGACCCGACCCCAAAGAGGCTCTAATCCATCGACCGGGATCCCGAGGGCTGCCTTAGAGTTCCCCGACCTATGTAAGGGGGCCCACCTCCTCCCCTGTAAGCCCGACGTGAGAGAGCCCTCGCCCGTGTCCCGACCACGTACCCAAGTCCCAACCTCTGTGAGGAGGGAGGGGGATAGGGGCTGACTTCCTATGTAAACTCGATCATGGGATGTCTCTGGGGACGGTAAAGCCCCCGACCTTCCGCCTCAAGTTAAAGGCCTCCAGCTACCCATCATCCCCCCCCCCCCCGGGACGGAGGAGCGACAAGAGAGGGGGGGGGGGCAGGGGCGGACTTGCTACGTGAACTCGAAGGATGGGAGGAGCGGGGAGCCCCAGGCCTTCAACTTCAAGTTATAGGAATCCATCGACCCTTCGACCCCCCCCCCTCCCCGCGGACCCGAGCAATACCAGGGGGAGGGGCCCGGGATAGAGATGGTAAAAAGTCCCCACCTTCCCGAAGCACAAGGGAGTACCTGGGCCCGCCTGGCCCAGAAAAACCCAGGGAACCTGAAGGAAGACCTTATGAGACACCACTTCCTTTTGAGGATGGGGGTCCAAAACACTTTTAGATCCGTCCCAACCCATCCCTAGTAGATGGGGAGACTTTGGGTGTGAAAACTCTAAACTAAGTGGCATGTCCCATTTTTGGGTGACCCCCCCCCCCCATCTGACTCAACCTGCCCCAATCCCGCTAACGGGACCCCAGACAACACCCCACCCCTAGATCGGCCCCGGGGGGGGAGTGAGCCCCAGGGGGCACAAGGCAAAAACAACCAAATTGACTATGGCCACCACAGGCGCACCATACCTGAAGTAAAAACATGGAATAAATCAGCCTGAAAAGATCCGATCAGGATCTTTTTTACCATACCTAAAATAATATATTTTTTGGACCAAACAGCATATCATAAAACACACCGGTTTTTAGGCACTACGGCTTACCATACAAATACTCAACCTGGCGGTATATACGGCTAGAATTTGTTTTACACTTTTCCTGGCCCTAGCCTGATCATTAAACCGGTGAGAGAAAGTTTTCGTAAATCACCCCCCGTTCTTCAGGAAAACGTCCTCTTCATAAAGACGAGATAAGGGATTTCTAAAGGGAACCGCACAAATCCGGGCTGGGATAGGCGGTCTCTTACATGAATACAATTCGATATACGGCGAGATAAAAACATCGCAAATTACATCTACTCGCCGCTTAACATTAACCTAAAATCTTTGCTACTTTTTGTCTAGGGTACTTAAGCGCTCGAATCGACGTTTCTTTCTGGTTAGTGCACGATTGCCGGCAGATTGGCAGATTTTTTCCCGTAGCGTCAGCGATAAGAATGCGCCCAATTTGAGAAACCATTTGATAAGGACGACTCACCGCGCATGGGCGGTGAGTCGCCCGAAAAGGAGTGCGCGCTAGCGGCGGACTATTTTCGTGGTAGCGAAATTTTTAATGTGGTATAGAGGGTTCTGGTCGAGCCCAAATGAGACATTTTCAATGGCTAACTCCACGTGACGGGACAAATTTAAGCACCTTATTATTTCAAAAGCATGCAAAAAAATCTGCATGGCACAGCCCCAAAAATACACTCAAAGGAGAGAACATGTCATATTTTAATTTAAAAAACACAATGAACCAAATGTTTTTTGCCTGAATGGCTGCACTTTGAAGTGAGCCGTTACGACGGGACAAAAAAGTACCTCACTTTTTGAAAAAGTAGATTTTCGTAAAAGCTATCTGTTTTCATTTGAGATTTATTGCAAATTGTTGTTAAAATTAAGCCATTGATCATAAACACTTAGTAAACTATTATGGTCAATAGATAAAAACCTGAGAATTCCAAAACTGGCCCCATCAAAATCGTGGACTGACGGGACATTTTGGAACCTGCCTAACCTTGTTCTATTACAGCAATGCTTGTCAACCCCATAACTAATCTCGCTCAACTAGACACTAGGATTAACACCTGGACCAATTATATACTTATTCATGTTCTTAAGATCTTTAATTTACAAAAAATGATTCAAAAAAATACAAGTTCTTCAAGGTCTGTATGCCTTCATAATTATTATATACCCGGGTTATTACACTTAAATGCTGGTCAATGTCCATTGATGAAGTGATTCATGTGGCGTATCTTGCCAATGTCCATGTGAAGGTATAAAGCATACCTGAAGTGTGACATAGTATTCACGATGAGAAAATGGGTAACTTACCAAAATGTGCGCCAATTTTGTTGAATTCTAAAGTAGCTTTACCAGTTCTTGAACGAGATATTATAAGAAAAGTCCCAGTTAGTGTTGATGACTAAACCCGCTTAACATTAGTCTGAGGAATTGCAAGCACAAATCATGAAACCAGATCCAATCCCAACATATAGGTGCGAAAAAGATGAAACCACCAACGGTGGACTACAGAAAGAAAAGAGCAATACAGCACTAATAATCTGTAGTCCAGTTTCTCATTGCACAAATTTTTGTTATTCATTAAGTTTGATGATTTCTGGTCTCATTAATCTTACAACATTAAATACAAGAATCATCCATAATTTGTTGAATAAAGTTAATTAATATTCTCTGTAAAACTTGAATCATGATAAAATTAACCCAATTCGAGTAAATAGAAAATGCAGAACCAAATGAAAAATTTTCGCACTAAACTTTAAATACTCTTTTTACGATGATAATTCATATGCAAATATATTAACTACATAACGTTGATTTAAATGATTTGAGGCTTTTCTTTCCAAAACAAAAGGATTCTATAGTCTCAAGGCATTTCATGAATTTCATTGGCATATCCTAATTTCATCAAATATGTCTCCTTTTCCCAATCATTTTTTCATGCCAACATTATTCACATTTCTTCCAAAAATAATATAATCTTACGGCATTCTTTCATTCCAAGAAATATCAAATATTTCACCAAATTTCCCGCCACAAGTATACCGCCTAAGCACATGACCATTGCTCGGGAAAAAAAATGAGATTATATGAATTCTAGCTATTTTAAAACCAAATTCCCATTTAAAAGTAATCTTAATTCCTTCACTGCCTTGATAAATTTTTAAATTGAAAACTTTCTTGACCAGATAAAAATACATCTAAACATTCTTGCTCTCAATCAATCTTAATCGTGATATACACAAAAAATACTTACTGGATCCATTAAAGAAAATTACTTGGAAGTGGATTGGTGTCGACTCATCAGGTAACATCCCAGAAAGTATGTGGTTGGTGTCACGGCATGCCTTTACTTCCAGCTTTCAGTAGAAACTTGCATTCCGGACCACCCAAACACGACAATTATAAAGTGCCACTCCCCAGAGAGTATCACCATGCACTACATATATATGTTGTCCCTTGATCAAGACATTGATGTTTTTTCGCCCCGCAATCCAAATCCCAATGAATTAAATTTCACAATACGCGCCAGCAATGTTTGTCACAGGTGCGCTTTTGCATTCCATAGAATCCCAGCCTCACTTAACAATAGAGTTGTTTACAAAGCGCGCTCCGGCAGTCTCAACCTACAATTGCAATTTTGCATTCTTTGAAATCCACCCGCCCGATTTGCGAACTCCTTAGACTACGCCAAGAGCTTTAACTAGACAAATCATTGCATCACGTATATTACAAAATAAATTATTCCCCCCTAATTCTCAATACAAATATTCTATGGAGTCCTATCCACCGTGACAATGCTGCATTGCGCAAATGGACTTTTTGGGGTTTTATTTTGGCCACCAAAACTTAATATAATTAAAAAGCAAAAGGTAATCAATATTGACTTAAAACATCATTTGATACATCTCATGCGAAGGGAGTCCACTCAAAAAAAATATGCACTAAACCTCAGTACCAATAAAAATGAACAAATTCAAATGTTAACCATGATTTGACTGCCAGGTGGAAATTTAATTGTCAAAATATCATTAATAACTTTTGTTTGCCAGAATTTGTGGCAGAATCTGATCCTTGAAGTAAAAAACCAAGAATTTCTCACTTAAAATTTTCCCCATTGGAATGTACATGAAAAAGTGCCAAAATCAAAATTATAGGACTGGAGACACCATATTTGTCATTTTTGTTAAAGTTTTCCTGCAATGGAATAATGCAAATTATTATCCTCTTACGAATGTTCATCTTTCTTTGTTTCCAGCAGTGGAAATAAATTCTTTTAATCATTCATGCCAAAAGATGAGAGATGACATTGCACGGTGACTGACAGTGACAGAGGGCCAAACCGTTACTGACGGGACACAAAATTTTGATATGGAATATTTTCTTAACTAGAGATCAGCAACAATTTTTATGTTGGTTTTTATATGGACCATTTGGATGAAATAGATTAAACCTTATAATGAGAAATATACCTGTTAAATCAAAAATAACCAACTTTTTAATGTTTTTTGCGTGACTGACGGGACATTTCAACCCCATAACCTGAAACCTACAGCATCCATTAATGATATTATAACGGGGTTTGAATTTTATCTTGGATTGGTTGCAGAGGGTACCAAGCCTGCTGCTGCTATTAAACCACAAATAATATCTTTGGTGATTGTTCACTAAAAAAAACATGGATTCAAGATTTTACCTTGCAAAATTTGGGCTACTCAACACTGGTTCCATTTCCTTTTCAACTTCAAATTGGTCATAAAAATATAATCAAATGAAGAACACAAAAAGCAAAGCAGTTTCTGACTGCCTTAGTTCGTCTACTTTATAGGAGCAGTAATTTGGATGAAGCACAAATAACGGTTAAATTTCATGCAAGATGCAACATTGCATGGAGTTAGCCAAAAGTAAGGTCGCGGAGGGTAAGCTATCGAGAGCGCAGTGTAAACCACCCCGGAGTCTCCCAAAAACCCGGATGTGGGGATCCACAAACGAGGGCGGAGGTACAGTGCTAGCGAACCCTGGCGGCGACCGAGGGCCAACCCAGTTGGCCACGGAGCCGGCGCCGCGGGTCCCCCCAGAGCATGCACCCTAGCAACCCCCTTTTTCCATGCAAAACCAACTGGGTTGGATGGCGCGCAATTCGATGCTTAGGGCTAACGAAGGGAAAGCGCATGGTCTTAGGGCCTGGCGCTGCCATCAACCTGCGATGTCCCCCCGAAACGACTGCCCACTTTCGTAATGCTGTATGCCCCAAAGCTGATCATTGAAAGCCTGTGAATAGGCATTGTTCCGGCATCGCCTGCAAAACCCCGATATGGGCCATTGTTGGCTATCCTAATCGGATAGGATTAAGCCAAGGCCCAGTATTAACAGGTGTAATTCGTCCATGCCGATGCGCCGGGAGCTGACTTCCCCCAGACTGTTGAACATGTAGTCCAAATGCGTTGATACCACGTATTAAAGCCCGCAAACCTCCCGTACCTACGGAGGAAGAGGAGCAACGCGTCGCTCGTGTACCGCACCGGCCCGCCACACAGCGGCTGAAAACAGTCTGGCATTTTTTGAAGCCACACGAGTTACTACGTACGGGAGCCTCGCCACTATACGCGCCCTGGGACAGCTTGCACGGGCGGCGGACCCACACGCGCCACACTACCACGCGAGGTGACCGTGACGCAGTAACGGTTGTAGCCGTCATCGATGATCAACCGAGACACGACCCCCCGTTTAAAACAATAGCCCGTCCCCCGCGCCCCGGAGGCGTGGAAGACAAACATTTGTTAGGTCCGAAGACCCCGGTTCACGGCGGGTGAGCCTCCGCTTACAGCAGCGGAAGACCACCCGTGCTAGTCGGTCAGAAGTCCCGTGCTGCCGCTGGCCACCGCGAGGACTAAGACCCAAGGATACGCTCCGGTCCGACTCAGCGCTCAAAGTGCCCCTCGGAAAGCCCGATACAAAGGGTGCACTTAATCGCTCTGGAACAGGATCGTGGGGGCATAACAGCGTGGGTGAGGGTTCCATGACGGTAACTCGACAGCACAGGCTTCGCACGATTGCGGTATTCCGGATAACAGTATCTAGGGCCCTGGGCCCTAGAATGGTATGTTAAGAGAATGCCCACGCACGACTGGCTAACCGGCTAGGTGAGAGCACGCACCAAAGGCAGGGATACTAATTTAATAAATAAGCTAAGTCTATATAGTATTTATTTACAATAAAGCAGTTACAATCACTCCAACAACTCTTTATCAAAGGCCGGACCTCATTGACACATAGCTGCAATGAAACGAAAGGAAACCGATTAGTATACCCCATTGTGCACGCACCATTGTGTGAAGTAATGATCGTGCATAAATTATAAAATGCAAACAAACCGGGCGCCATTTTGAAACCAGAACGAAAGGCGTGTCGGCCCATTTCCAAATTACAATTCTCACAAACATTGTAATCACATATATACACGTTAAAATATATAAATCTATATAACACATATAAAGATAGTAGTGGGAAATAAGACTATCGATATGAACGTGGCAGCAGCGCCCTACGCTAGTCAGCCTATGGGTGTGAATTATGCGGGTTTGTATGTTGACAAACCCGACGCAAAGTCAAGGCATAAAGTCCTTAAAATACCGACTTCGCAAACGAAAAATGACAAAACTACAGTCCCAGGGACGTAATAAATGACATTTAACAGATTTTCACAAGGTTCAGGACCACACTAGTAGCTAAATCTGACCAAAAATTCAACAAAATACGGGAGCTAAATCCTTAACGTTACCGATCTTGTCGAACCCAAGACGAAAAGAGGAAGAGGATTGTGGGTATGACGTCACTTGGGGAGGTGTCGTCATACAGGGTGATCGAAATGAATATATTTATGTGGGAATATATTTTCATGGGAGGTTCTGCATCTGCCTAAAGACAATGCAATTTGTTACATCAACATCGGATTGAAGGTAAGCAGATTCCTGTATGAGTCATAAGGTAACAAATGTTCAGATGACAATACTGGTGCAATGAAGCATCACACACCCATTATATAACATTGGCTGTTGTGCTGGTTACATGGATAAAAAAAACTCCCACAGCTGTTTGAAAGTTTCATTTATTATGACAAAACCAGCATTTAAAATAAATAAATAGGAACACAGCTTTAACTGATTTGGATTAGTGTATTCTACTGGCAACACCCTAGTTATTCTACTAGCTACATCCTGTGATAGTCATTCTACTAGCTACATTCTGTGATTAGTCATTCTACTAGCTACATTCCTGTGATTAGTCATTCTACTAGCTACATCCTGTGATTAGTCATTCCACTGGCTACATCCTGCGATTAGTCATTCCACTGGCTACATCCTGTGATTAGTCATTCCACTACCTACATCCTGTGATTAGTCATTCCACTAGCTACATCCTGTGATTAGTCATTCCACTAGCTACATCCTGTGATTAGTCATTCCACTGGCTACATCCTGTGATTAGTCATTCCACTAGCTACGTCCTGTGATTAGTCATTCTACTAGCTACATTCCTGTGATTAGTCATTCCACTAGCTACATCCTGTGATTATTCATTCCACTAGCTACATCCTGTGATTAGTCATTCCCTAGCTACATCCTGTGATTAGTCATTCCACTGGCTACATCCTGTGATAGTCATTCCACTAGCTACATCATGTGATTAGTCATTCTACTAGCTACATTCCTGTGATTAGTCATTCCACTAGCTACTCCTGAGATTAGTCATTCTCCTAGCTACATTCCTGTGATTAGTCATTCCACTAGCTACATCTTGTGATTAGTCATTCCACTAGATACATCTTATGCAAATTTTACGAAATTTCATTGCAGGTAATAGATTTTCTTAAAAATCTAGTTTTACACAGATTTCTATGGAGAATGGATATATAGATGGCACTTTAACATACAAGTCATCATCTTTGTAGCCCTCTATGGCAAGATTCCTGCAATATTTTTTTTTTTATTTTGTAGGTAATAGCTTTTTTATGTCCTAACTCATATCAGTTGTCAAAATTGTATTGCCAATGCTTAAAAATTGTTCTAAAAACAAAAGAGACAATTTGCAAGGAATCATACAGGTATACTCTATCTTCCTCGAGTCAGTGACGTCAGGGTATTATGCAGTGATTGCAGCAAGAAAACGCGGGCGTTAATTCAAAGCGCTGGCATATCCACACGCGTGTATAAAGGCGGTGCGAAAACGCACACGCAAAACATCTGTTTGAATGCGCTGATGTCACTGACTCGAGGAAGATAAATGGAGTATACCTTTGTGATAGACCACTATTTAATGCACTAGGAAGGAGCATATTTGCAACCTTCATTTACTATTTTCTCTTCCAAATTAATGATTATACTTGCCTGTTCCTATTGATGTCAAATACATAAATGTTGCCATGGTGATCTCCTGCCACAAACCTGTCACCAGAAATATCAAATGCCACGTGTAGAAAGCGCACTCGTCGCCCCTGGGGTGCGATCGCGTTGGTGATGTCATGACTGATTTGAACCATTAAACTAACAGGACAAGAAACAAATGAATTTTTTTGTAAATTTAAATTACCAAATGCAAGCATGAGAATGAACTTCCGGGAAAAAAAATGAAAGCGGATTTTTTTTAAGCGTGAAATCCAGCCAAAATACCCGAAATCGAAATGAAAATGTGTTGTCAATTTTGGCAAAAAATAAATGAATTCAGTTTTTAAACTGAAGATTCTCATGCCTGCAAATAAAAGTTGTCATCACTTCATGGATGACAACTATCTCTGACTCAATGCAGCAGCAGCACAGTTCAAATTGTATTGTGCTGCTGCTGTGTTGAATCAGAGACAGTTTTCATCCATTTGAACTGCACTGCATTGCAGTATGAATGGACCTTTATGGACTGACAGCCTGAAATGAATTACCAAACCATCTTAGGCAAAAAAGTTTTTTTTCCATAACCGAAAAAATTTTATGCAAATTAGCAGCAATTTCATTCACTCCATATCGAGAGTGAAATACTCTTGAACCTTTTCACTCTTTGAAAAAATAACTTTAGAGTGAAGTCGCTCTTTGATTTTCTGTTCTGAGTGACATTCAGTTCAGGTTTTAACTCTTCAAATTTGACAGTTCACTATTGAGGATTTTGCTTCAAGAGTGAAATACTCTTGAGAAAAAATATGAGTGAAATTGCTGATTAGCACAATTTTTTTTTTAAATCTGCCGACCAACCCATGATTTTCAATTTGAAAAAACAAAAACATTTTTTTTACCAAAAGAAAGAAGAAAAAACATCAAAATAAGACAACTAAGTCATAGAGTAGCGACATTGGTAAGATATAATAAAACACAATGCTGGAAATGTTCTTTTGCTTTTATTAGTAATTTGGCATCATACGAGCAAAGTCAGTGAAAACCCCACTGGACCCAAAATTTACTACACCCTTCTACTATTCAAAGCAGGGATATAGCTACGCAGCGGTCGGCCATGACCGGCACTTGCTCCCACCGACCTGCACAAAAGGTCATTTGGGAGGTTGCCGACTGGAACTTTACTTCAGTGAAATGAAAATTTATCACAAAAATTGGCAAATAAACTCAGTTGTCCATATGCCATAAGTGTAGTAAATTTTAAAATTTACAACCGACACAACCCTGATCCAAAGGGCACGACCGATTTAACTCCAAAATTTGTAATCAGATATTTTTTTATATGCTTACATGTGAGGGAGAAAACATAAAATCTGACCATTGATCGGGTCACGCACCTTTAACTTCACCTAGTCACAAAATCCCAAGACATACACTTACCCGTCATCAGACGAGGGCGATGGCTTCCGATGCCATATCTTTCCTGACTCTCTTCTGTTTACATCTATAGTCTGCATCACTCTCAGATATCTGCAATCTTCAATTTCAACAGTATTCTTAACCAGAAGATATCACCAAGTAGTAATCATACTTCAGCATGTTGATGGTATCATAACACAACCTAATAACAAGAAGAAATCCAATGTTTTGGTAGGACTTTTGTGTGTAGGTATTACGTTATAGGCTATGGTATGATTAGCCCCAGTCCTGCTAAGCATGACTCGAGTGGCCTTATCTTTTATCAACCTGACATATTTTACTGGCCCATTAGTCATGCAAAAATGAACTCGGGACCGATGTAGAAACAATTTTGCTCAACTTAATGATTCTCTAAATGAGTCCATGTTTAGCAAAGTTACTTACTTTTGGGCTGTAAGACATCGGTAGACACTCCTTAAATGTTTTAGGTAGTTTGCAGGAAGAAATATAGACTTAAAAGAGCAAATTTGATGCACTTTTTAGAGGACGATAATTTCACTTCACAGACTAAGTACAAAACGGATGACCAAGCGACATGACACAGGTGAAAGGTCATACACGTGCGACCCAATTTTGTGAACATTCTTAAAAGGCCATGATATACTTCCAGTCGCAGCGAGCGATTTCTGCTCATGAGCATGCGTAGCACTTGATCTTGGGGCAAAGTCTGGTGTTGCGCATGCCAATCGCTCGCTTCGACTGGAAGTATATCATAGGCTTCAGGCGGGTGAAATTGTAAAACTGCCCATACATGATTTTGTAGTGATAGCGCCGCACCGAGGTTATTTCAATGCGAGTCCTAATTCATGCAGTATGATGTATTGACTTAGCGTAAATAACACAGCGCCACGTACGACCGCGATGTCATGTGTACTGATTTCATACAGTATGCCTCTAATCTGTGTTTTCGACGGCTTTCCCGATTTTTATTTGAGGTCCCTAATTTCAACTACACCATCGGAATGTGTCTTCAGCTTTGCTCAGTACAACCCTCAGACACACAAGGACAGACAGTGATAGGATGCACAGCAGCATGTTTTTTCGTTGACATCATTACTTGTTACTTTTCATTTGACAGGGAAAAGTAGCAACTACTTGAATATAAAGCCTGTAATTACTGGACAATGTATAAGTTGCAATTGTTGTGTGCACTCTTTGGCACGCCAAAACATAAACAACATGATTACCTCCCATTCATAGTTATCCCAATAATGGCAATATTTATTGGGGTGAGAAACACTTCCTTGACAGCTTGCCTGGTTCTCATGGCACAATAACACAGAAATTCTAAATCTGTGTGCACAATTTCCATTTATCTGATATTCTTGATAATGAGCATTGAAAAAATGTTCTAAGGATGCTATTGGATTTGTGGTATCATTTATTTGATTCTAGTTAATTGGGATAATTATTGTTTAGGAAGAGCTGAGGGCTGTAAAAAAATGGCATCTGGTGTCTACAATGCTAATGCAGTGGTTTTCAATATGTATACCTTCCTCTGTGTTAGTGGTTATATCCCACTAACACAGATTAGATCTGTGTAAATTTCAACTGACCTCGTGCTGATCTACCGGATGCTGTTTTGCACCAACATAATAAAATCCCATGAAGTTTGGACGGAAACTGGAACTTGAAATTAGAAGATTTGTTTCGCATAATCCTTGGGAATCCTTGGGTAAAACCAAATGTGCTGCAATACTTGCGGCATTCTCAAGATCATGTAAGTATCATTGACAGTCAAAACTAAATTTCTGTGAAAGTCCCCACAAAGCACTGTGTATTTGCAGTGCTCGTACCATGAGTGAATATGGATTTGTTATTTCACGACTGGCTGGCGCGAATGACTTCATCGTAACTAGAGGTCCAGTCTAATCTTATTAAGCAACCAAAAATGTGTAGTGTATAGACCTCTAGTACGATTATACGGAAACGGATTAGCTAAAAATAAACCATATTCTCTCATAGAGGGCTCCATTCAACCAAAACCTGTGATCGAAGTGAAACTACTTTAACTTTGGTTACTGGTCACCTTGATACAAGGCCAAAACCACCTCAAAACTACGGATTTCAAACTCCTGAATAACTGGACAATACACTGTAAACTTGATTGCCAAATATTAAAACAAAGTATTTATTTTATTGTGGTGTTTTTTTAAATCAATCTACATTCAAAATCGATTAGGTATAATAATCTCAGATTATCTATAATAAGTTGTCAATTTATGAATAATAACTTACGACCTGGTGTGAGCCGCGACGACGCGGGCTGCAGCGAGATTACATTACAGGATGCCAACTTGCAAAAGAGTCCTGGCGAATCTTCCAGCGGCCAAAACTCCAATTTCAATAGTGGGACGTTGTCCACGAACGGAATTGTCCTTACTGAAGATAACCAGTTCCTAATGACTCCCGATGGTCGACTAAATATAAAGTCCAAAAGTGCTGTAGCTGTTTATCCTTGGATAAACTCAGAGGCACGAAATACGGAAACCGAACCCGACTACACAACCCGGAAGAAACTGCTGGAGCTGAGACTACTATGACAATGTCCACTATATGGGAACCGATTAGTACTAGACGTGATTTGTCCACTTCAACCTGGAGCACGATGTTAAGAAAACTATCCTTGGAAAGTAACGATGTTGTGATACTCTGCCTCATTTTCTCTCACCAGGGCTTTATATATCCTCTACAACAATTCTAGAAGCGATTTCTAGCGCAGTCTATATGAGTCGTGTACTAAATTTAGCCCATTATACATCATTTTTGAAGTCCTGAACCTACTGCACAGATCACCACTGTTCTATATGGATACAGCACTTTGCTCCCTGCATGTAAATGCGAGTAGGGCGCCATCATAGTCAGAAAAGCACATAGGCCTAGTCGATCTCTGGACTTGAGTTAAGTCCAGAGCCTTCTCAACCTTTCTAATGAAATCACTAAGGTTCTGATGTTTCTCGCTTTTTCTGTTTTATTTATGTTTTCACCACACTAGATATGCACACAAACAGGTTATTTTAATATAATATTACTAGACTAATTTATAATATTTTATGTGCTAATTTTGACTTAGTCTTACTCAAAGTGAAATAAATCATTGCTAATTGTGGAGCTGTAAACACCCCTTCCCCTTTAATAGAAACGAAGTTGATTGAAAAGCCAAACTTGTAACCTATTTTAAGGGCTCTGAATATT
>JAMKCH010014552.1:0-25174 GCA_023653785.1 Ophioderma brevispina
TTGGTAGAGCTATGAGTGCAAAAATATTTGAAAAACTCATCGCAAACGACCAATAAGGTTGGCGTAAATCATCCAATTTTATCATTATCATGTTTTGGATTCCGATTATTTCACACACTTGGACTCCTTCAAAGATGATTAATGGTGATGGAAAATTGAAACAAGGCATTGATTTGTATGCAATTTAATAGAGGTTTATTAAATCAAAGGTGCAACATTAGGATACTCATTTGTTAATAAGTCAAAAGCCTCATACAGTCAAATGGCTGTGGAAGTCAAGTTGTAATAAGCTGAAAATGTAACATGGACCCTCATGGAAAATATGCTATTCAATAAAACCAAACTCCATTTATGGTTACACAGTCAAGTGTCACTATCAAGGGCAAAGGTTCATGAAACAATCATTGACCAAAACAAAAGGCAACTCTCAAAATCCACCCCATCAGCTGGTTTCTGCCAAACAGTGCCTCAATAATACAAATGCCAGTCCCTAAAATGCTGAAATAAACCTTTATAATTATTATAAGTGCAACAAAGATTAATAAACAACAAGTTAGTATTGTCGAGTATAGTTGTATATGTTGTACCACACTAAACCAAAGTTCTTTTACTTGTATTTGGCTACAAAAATAAAGCTTCCTTAATTTTCTGTACTTTCCCTATAATACGCTAAGTTGGTATTGGCTTACTAGTAAAAATGCAACTGTCACCAACAACTAAACTGTTCATACTATATGATTGTATGTCAATATATGATCTATTGTTCTATACTATTCAAACAGACGTTGTACTAAAAAAAGTTGCAATTAAAACTTCGCGGAATTCAATCTGAATATGTTTGTCTAAGTTCGTTCTTACAAAAGTAATTCCCAACCACATAGAACAAACCAAACAAGATCACTCTTGGGGGCGCCCCCGTTCCTTTTAAAGGAATTTTTATAGGGGTTAAACATAGAAACCAGTGCCACATTAAAAAACTGTTTATCTTTGCAAGAGGGGCGGGCGACTCTCACAGGCAAATCAGCATGTCACAGAGTGTATATGACTATTTAGGTGCTTTGAAGAGTGATTACCAAAGGTATCACATGGGCAAATCCGGGTTTAGCCAGACAAGTATTAACATTACATCTTCCACTGAAAAATGCTCAAAATTCTTTGTTAACATTTAGTCAGCCGGCGAATGCTACTTTTCGTTTGCTGCCTTAGATCACTGTTAGTTGTTTGGGAATCCCCACTCCCAAACAGCTTGCAGCATCACCATGGCTCTCTCAATAAAAAAAAAACAAGTTGAAAACCCCTAATCTCTTTTATCAAGCTTTTTTTGATTCACAGATTTTTAATGTCTTTGGTGTATTGTACTTAATGTTCCTGTATTTCTTCTGTTTTTAGAAGATTTATTATTATTTAATTATTGTTATTCATGGTACAATTTCCTGATGTTGTTTTTAAGCTAAACTCATAAATTTGCTAAATTAGTAAAGCGCATTTTACAGTTGTTCATATGCCAGCCATATGAGTTCTAACTTCATCAATTAAGCCTCGCAAACGAACCAAGATTAGTTGTAGAATAAAACATTTGTTTAAGATCCTATAAGCAGTTAGGGTAAGATTTGAACACCGGTAAAACTCTGCCAAAATGTAAACCTACATTGTTACTAAACAGTACTAACAAATTTACCTGGTTAAAAACAAATAGTTGAGCATGCCCAACCAATAAATAACATCCCTAAGCGCATTACCAAACATTGATTGGTAAAAAACTAGACATGTTTTTCTAACTTTTATTAGTAGACTAAAAGAAAGCAGAGCGTGGTTATGTGGTAGGGTGCATGCCTGTAGCGCAAATTTAACCAAAAAATTTGATCCAGGTGGGGTCACTTGCTGGGATTTATTCGGCTAATCAATTTTGGATTTGACTGTATACAGCTATTTGATTAAATACAGAGTACCGCTCTCCATGGTTCACTGGAAATGGGGCAATGAATATGAAAGCATCCATCCTTCAGAGGAGAGTTAAGCCATCGGTCCCGTGTGTAGAGTCATGACTGTACTGTACATCGAGCCAGTGTTCGAATAAGAGAGGGTGAAAACACCTGACTGTTCCCATCTGCACCCCGGTCTCAAAAAGTGGGCCATGTTAGGCGCGTTCGTATCATGGATTACATGTGCCCATTGATCAGCTACTCAGTTTTGAAGACATCTGACACCACCACAAACTGTGGATACGCTAAGGGAAGGGAAGTAGACTTACCAAATGTTTCAGTGAAACATGGAAATGGTATGAGCCTGAGGTGTATTAAATACATAATTATCAAACAAACTTATATTCAACCACACTATAAAAAAGCACCAAACAATAAAGGAATACCTTTAGCCCAGGAAGCCTGATAAAGGGTCATGAAGGCAAAAGTACAAAAGACAAATCTACAATTTACAAAAACAAATACATTAATATTAGAATAAAATCTCCAAAAAGTTTTTTTTTAAATACTAAATCAAAGCGTTATCTATTAAGAAAGAGTGGCATGCTCCCATGAACGTCCCCCTTTTGGCATGGTAGATAACAAAGGAAGCCAATTTGGACAATTTGGAAACATTATTTCTCAAATCCTTGAAGGAAGGAGACGGGAGAATTGACTGGGGAAAGGAGGACTTTCAGCCTGAGATTATTGTCGTGAGAAATGAAGCCCCTAGACCCAACTTCGAAAGCCGATAAAAGTACATCCAAAATTATTGTTCTGATATCCGAAACAGCGCGCCATATTATTTGTGGTTTGAATTGGTGGCCCGGTCAATACCATGATCAAGGGGGGACCGAACAACTCAAAGATAAAAAGTTTTTAGGTCCTTCCAGAAAATAACTAGATCGGGGATGAGGTTCGAAGGAAGGAGGAACAGTCATTTGAATGGTGTGCCCTGGCAAAGCCTGCTTCGTCTGGAAGGTATGAAAGATAACAGCATTGATTTTGGCGGAGAACAGCTCTAGCGATAGTGATTTCAATATTCCAAAATGCTGTTAGACGTAAGTTCTATTACCGCCTTGATCGAGAAAAACGTTTGCAGTTGTTAAGGACATGATTGAGAGTTCTTGTTATTACAGTGCAAGCATTTGTTTGAGATAGATTTCCCCCACCTATAGCAAGGTTGACTCTAGGATTCAGGAGTCACAAGGGCGTTAACCAGGAATTTACAGACTCTCGAAGGAAGATTAAAGATAATGCTGCCTTCAGAGGGTACAGGAGGATTCCCTGGGAAAGGAGATCATAAAAGGCACTTGCACAGCAATGGGAAGGGAACGAACATGAGTATGCCAAAACTCGGAGTGTATGGTCAACATTTGCTGGCGGAGGATTTTATTATTTTAAATTAGATGAAGCATCTAACACATTTAAAAATATTTTCGCATTCAAACCAGTCAGATTTCTTCCGGGTCCACCCCGCTACTCTATCTAAGCGGAAATCAATGCAGTGATTGACCAGCTTATCGCTTGTTTCTGATGGAAGATGAGTCATTGCATGACTCTCGAGAAGAGGTCGGGATGAACGATATATAATTTGAGACCATTGGGAATAAAAATAAAAGCAAGGGTACCTGGTTTGGGAATACCAAACCATTTTTAAGGTAACGATTGCACCATAGCGTCCAGGCATTAAGATGAGAAGAGCATAGATCATTGACTGTTTTAACATGGTAACGAGAGAGGTAAAAAAATCTTGTATAGCTGAATTTTATATTCGGAACGAATAACTGAAGAAGAATCGATGTTTTCCAGGGCGGAAGTAAGTCGGAAAGTAGTGGAAGTAATTTTATCACTAAGGTAGGAAAAAATATCGGCAGATTGATTACGACAGGTGATCAAGGACCCAAAGGAATTGTGGATTCGTTTTCAACAGTGGGACCTGGTCACCATCTATATCGAATAGAACAGAAGTTGGAGAGCCAGCTGATAGAGAGAGAGATCTCATTTTGGTGGGTTCAGTTAAGGACATGAAGAGCAAGTGATATTATGCGGTGATGGAAACGTTGGGGGGTCTTTTTGTTTTATCGTGATCAAGGCAGAAGTTCAACTCCGCAAAAGGAGTGGTAATGAATTGACACCTTGAGATCGTAGCCGTAATTGAATGAAAAAGATCTTGAAAACTATCGGATCAAAGCATAAAATGAAGAGAGCAAAGGGGAAAAGCGGTTTTTTCGCCCTGGAAAAAACCTTTCTTGAAGTTAATTGATGGAGTCCAGTATTTAGTAGAAACTCTCCCAGAGAGCGACGAGTACAAGTTATGAATATATAATTGTACGCAGGGGAGGGGAAATGGAAATTTCAGTCTGGTACAGAGTGTGATGATAGTTCCTGTTGGACACTACCAATGAATCCTCCAAGGGATTTCTTCCCATACAGGATGTGCTGATGAAATATGGGTCTCTTTTTTCAGTCTTCTGGTACATGGATAATCAACTTTTGTCTCTGTCCATTTGCACAGTGCACATTAAAACCAAAAAACCAGATTTTTTTTATGTCACTGAGAGCAGGAAGTAAGAAGTAATTACATATGCCTGTTTTGTTACCGGATCACTGTCACCAGGTCAAAAAATGGCAAGAAGTTTCACGGATAAAGTTAAGGTTTTATCAGTTATCTCAGTCAGGAGTATTTCTGTTTCAGTGGCTATCTTACGTACTTGTGAAAGTTGGATAAGGTCACTATCCGATAACAGCACTGTGATCCGGTTATACCATCATGGTTTCATTGAAGTCTTTTAATGCCAATAGATACGGATTAGGGTTAGACTTCAGGTTATGTTTAGAATTAGGCCACAATTTATTAAAAAAATACCAAAGTTTGTCTCAAAGATCATTGCACCTTGCTTTTTTAAAATGGTTTTTGTAGGGGTTATTTTGGAGGTTTTTCCTCATGTGAATCACCTAATTTGTTAAATACAAAAAAGCTTGAAAATGTGGCAAAAAAAAAAAAGTTTTCAACATATGAAAAAAAAACTCTTGCTAGTACGTGCCCTAATGGTGCAAAAAACGCCAACAAACACCAATGCACAATAGGTCCCGGATTTTTGTAGCAATGGCATATTTCAAATGAAGGACACATTGGACACAAATCGCTGGGCCCATCATTCGAAGCGTGGTATCCCCGGTCATGGGATTGGGGCCCAATGGCCCCCCCTTGATCGAAGGAATGACCCAAATTTTTGACTTACTTATTCCCTTCTTCCTTCAATCCTCACTGCCTCTCGTTGAGGGGAAATTATTGTTTGCTACCTCTGGTGGACGACTTGGGAATTCTGCCCCTTGGTATTTTGGGACCCCCATGTCAGATCTGTCATATCGGACCAATCATGTTATGGACACAGCCTAATCGGGACTACCAGTAAAAAATGCAGGTAAGGGATGGGCGATAACATTAATGTTAGTTCTTCAACGACGTACACTTTATTAAAACACAGAAAATGACGGGTCCAATTTATTGTTTGAACACACCACCAAAGGAGACTAAATCAATATCATTCGCGCGGGAGGTCCTAATCGAGAATTCCGTAAAATTGCGTGTTGACGCCAACATGCTCTGCATAGTCTTGTTCAAGCCATTTCATGGTCCTTTATACACTGAAAAGGTGTTACATATTGTTATACTAAAGTGAATGCAAGGTCAGCCGGTAGGCAAGGGTTCTTGGTGGAGGCATAAATTATGGATACCGGTAAGATAGCATGATGTTGCTAGTAGACCAAACATGTCTAAGTAATTGCCGTTACAATTTCTGTCTGCGGCAGAGTACAAGGGTTGATGCGAGCTTTTAGAGGTAAAACGGACCATTGCAACCGAGGTAAACCGCAGACCGTATGGGAGTGTTGTTGGACCCCGGAATATCTAACATAGCTAGCAATGATTCCAACTATTGGAATCGGTTCAAATGATTCGTGTGTTTTCCCCAATTTTTCCAGAATTTTCGATTAGGAACTCCAACTTCATGAAATTATATTGACTTACCTGGGCTCCACCTTCAGTTCGAAGTTTTTGTCCAGGTCTTTGTTTAGTCCGATGCGTGTAAGACTTGTCTTTGAAAATAACTAGCTGTAGGGGTCTGCGCCGGACGTTTGTTGATTATTAGGATGGGCATGTCTAAACCCCCCCACACACACCACAACCAATATACTGGCACATATGGCGTGGCTGATCTGTTAGTCTTCCATTGATCCCGAGAAGACGGCCATGCATTAGGGAGGGAAAGGGACAACTACCCACTTGAATGGGAGGTTTGTTTACACCCAGCCGAATCTGTAAAATCATGTACTATTCAGATTTCATCATGATTGGTCCGTATTGTTTATCGCCGTTGTGAGTAAAATGGGGCATCGATAGGAAAATTTCAAAGACGATCAACAAATTAATGGACCGGCCCACCTGATAGACATGCGTACCGGGCGTACCATCCAGTCTAAATTCTGTAACAGGATAAATTACCAATTAGCTCCAATAAAACGGTCGTGCTAAACGGAATGATAAAACCCGATTAGTTCAGATAGCAGAGTGTATGTAGATCTGACATGGGGGTCATCAAAAAAATGACCCCAAACCAATTCTGCCCATTGAATTCAATGCCTCGAAAGCCCTGTATCCCATGAAGATAAATACTTCAGTGGCCCATATATATCTGTGGAGATAAGGTTGATTACATCTTGAGAGACCCACCCAGTGAGAGACCCCCAAAAATTTGCAGTGAATTGAAACCACAGTATCAGACTATCATCACTTGATATGCCCAATCTCACTTATCATGTTGGACAACCACTTTGGACTATCATCAGCCTTTCCCTGGTATGAACCGAAACTGTTCACAACCCAAAAGTTCTGGTGCCAGAAAGTTATGCGCTGTTTACCATGCAGGCAGGAATGGAAGGAAAGAAATTGTACTTCAAACCCAATATAAGGAAGTGTTCCACATCCCACAGTAAGGTTATGGCTTCCTGCAGGCAGTGTGTGTCATATTTTGTTGATATTTTTGTAAAAATTTTTCCAAATGATTCAAGGGCAAAGGATAACCTGATATGCTTTTACCCCTGTATTGCCATGATGCTAAGAGCAAGAGATCAAGCAACGACGCAACAAGTTGTTGGATAGCAAATTACGTTTTGGAAAATAATTGAAGTGTTGCTTATGTACAAGCTGTCATAAGTGTAAAATAGTAGCTGTGTTTGTATTTGTCATGGAGATGAGTAACAAATCATGATGCTGTTCAGAGCTCATCATGCTTTAGTGATTTTGTATGTTATTGTGTTGCATTATTAAAGGTGCGTGTTCAATCGTCTTTGGGCCCTGATTAAAGTGCAACGAGAGATTCCAATACCAGGTGTCCCACCAAAATGTGAAAATTCTGATTTTTGGCCGGTGCAAAGTTTTATATCAAAAACATAACCTCTGTAAGTAATACGAGGAACTGTTTCCTTTGTACAACAATTTTTGAAATTCTATTTTTTGTATGGAGGCAATACAATTCGGCCTATCTTTTCTATTGAAATATAAGCATATAAAAATCACTGTTTTCAATTTTAAGACAATACTGTACCAAAATACAGGTATAATCATTTGAGTGTTTAATCTACATGAATCTACATATGACACCTTTCTGGATCTGAAAATCTCTCGTGGACACCTTTAACAACTGGCAGTATTTTGAAATTTGATATCAACGAAATGCCGTATTTTTCTCGTTGTCGTCCTAATGTGAGCTCTCAATCCATTCATTCCAAGATAGAAACAAAACGGCCATTTTAGTGGTTAAGCATCCATATGCACAGTATTGAATAGGGCTTTGCAACATGCATTATTTTTGTGTCTACCATCAAAACCGCAAGTTTGTTCCAACGTACTTGATGGGGTTTGTCATTGCAAGTGCCCGGCTCTCATATCAGTAGGAACACGATACCACATAAATCGGAACCACCCCCTTTAAGAGCTTATGGCTGTGTGGTCTTCTCTGTTCTCTGCCCTTATGTGGCTGGCTGACCGTGCTTAAAGCAAGTCACGTCAACTATAGTCCATTTCCGTCTACCTCCGTGCCGTGATGTCATAACCTTGACGTCAGCTTTTAGGCACACGCCAATTTTGCCTTCTTTGTCAACACATGTAAAAACCATTCCGCTTTACACCACGCCAGTGTGCGACTCATCAAATCTCCGTGTGCGGAGGTCATGGCAGAGTTAGGGAAATTGACTAATAGCCACTCAGGACACAGCAAACTGCAGTTTTGAAGATTCGCAAACCGACTAAGGAGGCCCACTTTTCAGGTTTGCCCAAAAATGTTTTAATCCCCATTCCTTAACCCTAGCACAGCTAAATCGCCACTCACCAAAACTCACTGTGTTATTGAGAACAAATGCACTAATTCCAGAAATAGCGATGACGTCATCAACCAAGACTCATATGGGCACGACATCGCTGGCCGGACGGGCCAGCAACCCCACCGCCGTAGCGTTGCTATCCCGGTACATGGCTGGGGCCCGAAGGGCCCTGTGTTCGAATCCCACCGAATTTTGCGACTTTCTGTTCCCCTCGTTCCGCTCACATCCTTCAGTTCCTCCCGGAGATAGGCTGAAACCCGACTCAGGGTTAGGGTGCAATGTTTTTGTTTGCCTGCCCATAATGTTCTGTTATTCCTTAACGACACTATCAGTGAATTATGTGAAAGATCCAAAAAGATTGAAATTGTCAGGAATATCTTAAAAGTGAAGAATAACCTGTAATTCTCATATGTTACCTTTCCAACTGAAGATTGACCAAAAACTAGAAAACCGTTTTTCAAAGATCCGAAATCTTTCGTATATAAGTGTCCGCACAGACACTAATGACCAAACATCCGATTTTGTCCTGTTAGGTTGCTTTTGGTAGGTCCTTTGCAGGGTATGTTAGGATACATTTACTTGTTACAAACCTGCAAAAACCTGATTTTTTAATGATTTTTCTTATTTTCTGATTTAGCAATCACTGATGCCTTTCAATTGGTGGGAAAACATTTGTTGATAGACTTACAGTCTGTCCCTAGCTATGCAGAAATCGGTTCTCTGTTTTTGCACTTATGCCGTGACTGGTCACTGGTTCTTCCCAAGCATAGCAGTATTTTTGAATATTCATACATTTGAAAACATTTCAAAATCAAAATCGAACCACTAATCCTTCTTAACTCACAAATTCAATCTTCAGGTGCTTGAAGTTTTAATTACATTTGATTATTTTGTTGTTAACTAACATCCTACAGATCCTATTTGCAGAAGTTGTTAATAACACGTTTACAACACGTTGTAAAATATTCTCTTAATTGTTTATAATATTTACTGTGCCAACCTTGCTTACCCCACATTATATATTACATGGCCGCGGTACATAAATACCACATCCTTCATCTTCAAAACAATTCATTAATTTTGCTGATATGTTTTATTAAAACAAGGATGGGTTAAGCAATTAGTCTCGTGAACAATTAAAATCGCATTGTAAATTAACTAGACTGTGCTTGTGTTACTGCTTCTCTATTGACTAACACAAAACAGGCCAGTTGAACCAAGTCTAATCAAGCATTCCAAGGCTTCACCTGTTTCAACCACGCGTCGCAATTGTATGCACTGACCGAAGGCGAGTCATATTGAACCTGGGCAAATGTATATGAAGAGACGTAGTGTATTCGAAAATTTTCGAGTTTTATAGAGATTGGGTACAAATTTTGGATGGAATGAATGTATGTACCCTAATGAATGTAGCTCCAAGAGAAAGCTGCAGTTTGATGGCAACATACAAGTTGCAAAATAATATGAACTGTTAAGTAAAAACAAAAAACCAACAGGGGGTAGATGGAAGGGGGTCATGTTTCTGACTTCCTTTAAAAAGGGTACATTTTAAATTGTCATTTTTTGGTTCAAGAATAAAATATGCCGGATGTCATTTTTCTGGAAAATACGATGAGCTAGTTTGATCATTCAAAATCAAATAAATATTCAGCAACTCAATAATAATTACTTCTAATTACTTCAATTACCAGGTTTTAGTCTCGATCGTAAAGTTGTTCTGTCATGGTCACAGTTTGGACTAAACTCTCGCAATGAACGGCATCATGAAAACAGAATCGTGCGAATGACTTCATTATCGAGCTACCTAGCGACTGACTGGTTTAATTCCGTAATACTTGCATGCTTGAGTGAACATTCATGTAGAACCCCTGCCCATGTGAAGGCCACACAAAGCCTTTGGAAAGCATGCACTTTTAAACCCTTGTTGACCATCAAAATCACTTTTGATTTGCAAGAAACTAACCTGACTAAAGGATTGGGCATGCCAGCTAAGCTCCCTGGTGAGAGTGCCCACCTTCTTTCCTTAAATGTTGGTCAAGGTTCCTCTGTATAATGTGCTGGAGATAGGCGGGCATACCTCTCCTTCCTCATAAGCCATGTTCAGACCTGGTCACAAACTCCCAAGGTGTTTAAAACTCCTGAGTTGAAAATTAAACCCAATTATTTTACTTCAATCCAAGTTGTATACACATGATGGCCAAAACTCAGAAAGCAACCCACTGACCATTCTCATATTGGGGATGTAGACCTAGCACCGGAAATCAACATACCGGAAGTCATAGCCTTTTGTCTGTAAGAAAATGCTTTCCAGACAAGGAAAATTAACAAGTGGCAACAAAAAGAACTACACTGGAAAAGGTATTATTGTATATTACTTGGGTCAGATCACCGGTCAGGAAAGCAAAACAAAAATCTTAAAATTTACTAAAGAAGTTTTTTCCAGGTTGTTTTTTGATCTGGAGGAAGACCAGTAAACATTAAGACAAAACAAATTAGTGTTACAATTTATTCATCTTTCTTCTAATTTCAACAGCATTAGAAGTGAGCAACAGCGAGTTTGGGCAGTCAAACCTGGCCTCTCTACCGGAAGATTTCTCTGTGATGGCTGAAAGGACTATTCGTCTAACAGCTGGTTTTACCTTTGATGCTACCGGCACGTAAGTCTATAAAGAATAAAGTTTGGTAATTATTGTCTGCATCAAAATCCCTTTGACATTTACGCCACACACCTGTGCTGTAAGCTATTGTCAAATGAAAAAGAGAGCAAAAATTATGTCATTTTATACAAGAATGTGGCAACTTGAACCATATTAAATGAAAGTTAATTGTGTGAAAAAAAATATGTTTCACAGAACCTTCAAGTGAATAAACACCAATCATGACAGCGGAGTACATAAAATAACAGTACCACTCTATCATCTCTTGCAAAAAAAGCATATCAGAGATGTTGTCTGCCCAACTTGTGGAACAGGATCACAAGTTAAGTGGTAGTAATCAGCATCATTCATTGCTGTGTGTCTGGTTTTATCCTGTGTTTGTGTTTAAATTTCAGTGGGATCTTGTTGTAAGCAAGCAGGCTGCAATTGCAGTCTTAGCCGACAGAGCTCACCACTACCAGGACAAAACTTGTTAATCCCAGGGGTTGTGATTCCTCAGGATTTTTCCTGATTTCAGGATTTTTTTCCCAAAATTTCCGCAACTTTATTAATTCAGCCCCATTCTACGCATTGTAGGTCGTTTTAGCGTTTTAGGACTAGGATTTTGTTACCAATTTCAGGATTTTTCCCACAAAACTCAATCACAACCCTGTAACCCAACTTTGCAGTCCCGGGGGGGGGGGGGGGGGGGGGGGGGGGGGGGGGGGTAGGACATGCCAACGCCTAACAGCCACAGCAAAGTCAAAACGGCATCAAACTTCCCGGTTGCTAGTCTGTTTCAAAAACTTACGGTAGGAGGGCGCTCTTATTCATTATTGAGCGGTACACAAAGACTTGACTAAGACTAGGCCTGGTCACGAATATTAAATCTAAATGACCGTTGGGGAAATTACACTATTTTGCAGAGGAGTTAATCCAACTGACTCCGACGGATTTTGAAGTGCAAATAATTTTTTCTTAATTATCATGATATTACTAAGATCTTTGAACCAAAAGGTTAAGAGATTGATTTTTAAAATGTGAAACTGGGACCGAGACGGCCATAGTTAATACCAGTTAGCAATTCCCAAATTACCGTTGGAAATACCCAATGCCCAAAATGAGCAGATCATGTCCTACCCCCTATGCAGTTCCTGTAATTTTAGAAGTCCTTGTGCACTAACTTTAGTTTACAGCACAAGATGAAGCTCGTTGTGACAATTACTTGTCACAGAAAGAATTGGGTTGTTCCACCACCTTTAAATCGGCAGGCATCAACAGAAATAATGCTGTTGAAGAATGTTGTGGGTGGCAAAGAATATGAATTCATCTTATTCACTAGTGGTGTGTGTATTCCTATATTTTGCATGTTAAAAAAAATCCCCAAATTTTGTGTGCCACACACAAACATTTTGGACAAGAACACATTCAGAGCTGATCTTGTTGTTAGCCTTTTTGTAGCCGTTTTGAGTCTTGTACCACAAAAAAGTTGCTGATGTGTGAGGTTATATGCATAGCTTAATAAAGGCCTGTAGTGCATGTTTATTACTGCAAAAATGTTGAGGGATTTTGATGTTGATGACAATATTATGTTTTAAGTAATCTGGTCTCAAAACTCAAGTGCAAATTTAATGCCTATAATATACACTCTGCAGCATGAAAATGACCCTGCTCGGGTAAGCTGGTATCATAACAAGACTGTCCAAGAGGTTCAGTGTGCCACCTCAAGCCAGAAAAAATAGAAAGATGTTTTTCCCAGATCTGAAGAGGATTTTTTTGGGGGGGAGATGGAATGTACATTGAAAAATCCAAAATGTCAATTTTTTGACATTATTTTAAAGTCTTATCCGCTACACTGATCAATGATTAAGATACATAAGGCAAAATAAGTGATCACCTGGAGTTGACGTAGAAAAACCTGGTAAAAAAAACCCAGAAAAACATAAAATTACGAGTAACCCCTATAAAGTATCTGGATCAATTCTAATACATGATAATTATTCAGGCTATGAAATGTGCTTCGGAATGAGACCATGCGCATGCAGTGCATAAAGCAATTATGTGAAAGTGTAACTTAAACATTAAGGTAGGTTAACCCCAAAATGCAAATTGCCTAGCTTGGTGTGCAGAATCAGCCTACCAACAAGGCATAGAAGACTGGTGGCAAGTCAGCATCTGACTAAATCCAAGAACTACATCTGAAGAGGTGAAGATTATAGGCACATCAGGGTGATATGGGAAAGATCAGCAGGAGAGAGAGATAGAAAGAGAGCAGCATCAGTGAGGTTTGTATTGTGGCGGCACGGCGCCCATATTGTGATGGCAGATTTGTTGGAGTTGTACCAAGAGGGTGGTTTATTAACCAACAAATAATCATGGTAATGAATGTGTGATGATTTTGACCACCACTTTATGCTCCTGAGAATATATGTTATGGCAAATCGTTCCAGAGAGGTGCATATATATCAATTTTGGGTGCCGATCACAATAACAGTATCGATTTATTCCGTAAAGGTTCTGAAGGATTAGAATTGCAATTCCGGGACTAATCCTCATTGTCTAGTGGTACAGGTCTTGGGTTCGAGTCTCACTCTTATTTTCTTTAAAATATATAAAAATTTTCATTATTTTTTCAGGTTAGAGGGAAAAGTCTAAAAAGACAGAAACAACTAATAGCTGACCTTTGAGGGTAGTAAGGGAGACTTGCTCCTGGAGGCTGGTTGGTGGTCAAAATAAAGTGTGTGTAATGCATTCATTGTACATGTTCTTTACCACACTCACGCTTTGGGATTAAATGCACGTGACAATTCTAAGAACCATAGAAACCTTTTATTCATGTCAAATTGCCGTAGTGCCACGTTTATGGGCTACGATCACAACAAATCTGGGTTTGTTGGGTGTCATGAATAGCCAAGTGTGGCAGTCACTTAATTCATTTGTCTCTGTACATTTTTTAAATCAGCGGGGAATTATAGGACTGGAACACTGATATCCTCTGAATCTGATGCTACTTGTTTGACAGAACATCACTTTGGATTCTTCTGTTTTTGATTATTCATTGTGTATGAGGGCTACTGTTCAACTAGCAATCTAATATGCAGAGATTGCCATTATTTGAACAATGGACAAAACATATTGTTGTGCTGAGTGCCAATAAGGTCATAGGTTGCCATATGCCAACCTTCCCTGTTTTATAGGCATATCCCTGTTTTGACTTTCAATTTCAAAAAATAAGAGGATATCCTGATTTGAAATTCAAACCAATCTGAAATAAGGCCAGAAAGTCTCAGAAATATTTGTGGGCTCCTGAAGGCTCTTCCTGCGCTTAAAAACCACTTTAAAAACCCAGTAATTCAGGAGACTTGCCCCTGTGTACTACACTAGAGGCCATAAAGTGGATCAGGAAAAAAGACCCCACCCATAGGGCTTTCGTTGATGAGGTGTTTGCAACACATGACATTATGATTTTTGGGTTCTCAATAGTTCGGCAGGTATGAGGTTTGCAATAGTGCCATTTATTCAGTCCAATCAAACATCTATTATGTCCAGTCGGTGGTCAGTGGCTCTTGAAATGGTTCGGCGACACAGAAGAAACCATTTCATAAGCCCATGACTCAAGGAAAGGTAAATCGAGTTTTATCATAAAAATTGCAGCACGCCAATTATCACATGGCAGCTATTGCACTTAAGACTTGTTGCACGTACATGTTGATATAATACTCTTGATGCCCCCCCCTCAAAAAAACTTGACATGTTTTGATTATTTTTTTGTAATTATATTAAAATTGCTGCCAGAATTGTTCAGAGGTGGGCAACGTGTGCGCCGTATAATATCTGCATAAAAGGGCTGGATCTATGGGGGGAGGACTCATTATCGCGATTAGGAGGCAACCCAAACTCAAAAAGGCCAATCGGACCTCATTTCCGTGTTGGCGCATGTCACGCTTCGGCGCACGGTAAATTACTCCGCAATTCTGCAAAGAGTTTTTTAGTATCCTTAACCAAGGCTGGCAATATATTTGTGAGCAATTGCCATATTACCACAACATACCATGCATAGCTACATCTTGATACTTTCCCAACTACTACCAAAAAATTTGTACGCCGAGTTCTGTTGACTTTGTCACTATCACAAACTTTACGCGATTAACAATGCTGTGGTATTTTAAATACCGAAATCCCAAAACTATATTACTGTATAAGTGGAATTTTGCACGTACAGATATTTTCGCTATTTTAGCGTTTGACAAATGCGCAAGAATTTAATTTCATGGTATGATAATCAATGCAAGCAATCTATTGGAAAAGTTATTTTCGAAGTTTTTATTTTCCTGTTGTTAGTTCATCGTCGAAATTCGTCGAAAAATAAAGACCTCGCAAAAAATTTCCGCTTATACAGTAGTCATTTTGCTTATCCCAATTCCAACTTGATTCAAATTTCTAATATCGTCAGATCTGATCATAATCTCAGGCTGTGTACCTAATCATCCTTACAAGTACAGACCACTCTACATAATTTAACAATTGTCATGCCAATTAGTCAATGTGATTAAAGCCGATTTCACTGGAGAAAAATTGTGCCCAATTTTCCAGACAAGGGCAAATAGCGTCTCTTGTTTATTAATCCCGAAGACGTGAAGAGTTCATAACAGGTGATGGAAGTATTGTGTTTGTGGTGTGCACAAGAACCTTGACACGGAGACGGTTTCAAATGCGCAGCCATTTTAAGGCTTCAGAATGGCAAGCTGGGTGTTTGGCTGCAAGCGTGACAGTTTTATGTAGGAAGCTTACTTATGGAGAGAGTTGCATAGGAATGTGCTGTTTTTGTGTGCAGAATCAGCAATAATGTTTAATATTTGTGGACATAGTACTATACAATGTCAATACACATCAAGGTTTTATCCATAAATGTATCTCATGTTTCGTTATTCCTTACTTTCGGTCTTCATTGATTCATGGCAAAGTTTGCCGAAAAAACATGGACTGCAAAAGTTTGACCATAGTTATTCCGTTCATTACATTGACATTTACACGAATGCTACAAGTAACGTAAGTTCCTTGACCAATCGTACTCCTATATGGCCACCAGCGATTGGCATTTGTTTTACAAAACGTGGATATTAATATTCCATCCAATACTGTCAAAGTATTCTTTAGCTATCTACTATGTGCAATGGGTTGGGACCATACATTTGGCTTAAAATATCTAAATATTGTAGCAAAATCTATTTTAAAAGTGACGGGTAAGAAAAATATATAGTTTTTTTTTGCATGGCAAAGGAAAAGACAAATTTTGAAGCAGAAAGAAATTAATACACCTGGTGAGGTCTGCCAATAGATGGGTGGTGATTTGATGGACAGAGATGTAGATAATGTAACAAATGATTGCCCAAACAAACTTTATATGCACCTGGAACTTACTGGAACGAATCTGTTAGTATCTTTCTAGAGGCAAAGAGTGAATTTAACTCTTTTAGAGTGACTAAAGGGCCCACTCTGAAAAGAGTAAAATACACCTTTCAAAGAATACTGTTTTGTCAAATTACTCTTGATAAATTTATCAAATGATAAAAATGAAAGCATTTTGTCACATTATCAAGATAAAATTTGACCCCCAACAAAGTATTATTATAAAGGTATAAAATTTCACTCTTTTTGGAGTGGGCCCTGTCGTCAAGGGGCACATGGGTGTGCAGTGGATCAGCGCTTGCCCCATAAGCATAAGGTTGTGGTTCGAGCCACGATGTATACCATGTGTTGTTCACATGGGCAAGGCGCTTTACCTCGCTTGCTCTCTCCACCAGGAGTATAAATGGGGGGTACGGGCATATGCGGGGAGCAAAACCAGACTCGCGTGCGGGAGGAGTGGCGAACCCCCCACAGCAACATTATAATGAGGGAGTCTGACCCAAACGCCTATGACAGAGAGAAGGGCATCCGCCTGCAGGGCGCACCATTGGCGTTATTTTGTAGTCACTCTAAAAGAGTTAAATTACACTCTTTGCATTTAGGAGATACTTTATTTGACATAAAAATAAAACATTACTTAGACTTACTACTAGTGCCTGTGGACAGCACTTGTTGTTGTTGATGTAGTTAAGGTTTTCCACAGAATTTCAAAAGAATATCTCTCTACTTAACCGGACATACGGCCTAACTCAGGAAAGGTATCCAAGGTACATTTGATGGTAGTAACAGGTGATAGGCACATGCTTTTTGTATTAGGTAAGTGTTAACTAATAGTCAGTGAAATCCGGAGGCAACCAAAACTCCAGCTGATGGTGATGGTAAAGCAAGACAAAGCTATCCATTAAAGATTTTTACGGGGGACAGTCCAGTCAACCTTCCAACCCAGGTCACTGGTAGACAATAGCCCAAACTACCTTCATAGAATGACACTGCAATCATGAAAAAAATATTTAAATTATGGGAAACACTGAAGCAATATATTGGAACCATATCCCCATGTTCACAACTTCTTCTTTTTTTAAAAACTTGGGTAAGTCATTGTTCTTTAGAAAGAAGAGTCTTCCTTTATCCAAATTTTTCCCAACTCCCCATCAAACTAATGTTGGGGGCCTAGCGAAGCTGTTGACAAACAATTTGACGGATCAAATTGATTGGGGAGAGGGGTCACCTTTCCCTAAAGCGGTCAAAGTGATCCAACATTTTTTGAGGATTGTGGGTTGTATACTCTTCTTTCTTATGTTTCAAGCAATGTCATTACAAAGTGTAGCATCACTGGTTTGTACACAAGGGTATTGTCCACAGTAAGTAGAGATATTATTATGAGGGCGGATGCCTCTCATTTGGTTTCGTTGTCGGTCGAGTTGTCTTATATAGTGTAGCATTTGTTTACTTGACTTATTTGTTTAGGCTAGACAAGTAAATTGTCAGGACTGTTTGGGGTGATAGGAAACGGAAGTAGAAGGGGAAGGTATATGATTTGAATCAAATATGCATATATATAGGAGTGGAAAATCTGAAAAACTGTTTCAAACATAGGCATTTTAAAGGAGAACGCGGACAACGAATAAAATTATACAATATATCCATAAATAATTATAACCACATATGACATGTTTCAGAATTGAGTGAGGTTTTGTGCAAAGTGTGAAAAAAAAATCATATCGGAGCAAAGATCACCTGTTTAATTTTAAGATGTCCTTTCTAGGGTTTTAAAAATTGTCCATAGATTATGAATATTTAATCAAAAACCATGTGTCCTACACCATTTTGATACAAAAGATGTTTGTGGCCAATTTTGTCTGATGAAAATCGCACTTTTCGGGTGACCAAAAAATTTCACCTTCCAACTTTGAATACTGACAGAGTCTACAATATACATATATAACGCCTCTAATGTTAATATATCAGTTAAGGTCACCCACTGGATTCCAAGTATTTGTTTTAGAAATTCATAATTTTCACACCAGAAACCCATTCAACATTTGACATGTCTCGTGACAAAAGGAATCAAAAAATGTGGCATTTCGAACAAAAAAAATTTAACTTTGCACCAATCACATCTATGGAAAGGAAGGGTCTACAAAGATAATATACCTGTCAGTAATGCAGAAATTAATGAGATTCAAAATGATACCCCAAAACTGGTTAATTTCAAGATAGGATAATTCCAAAAATACAAAAAAATTTTCCAGTGCGTGAAAAAAATAGTTGTGCAATAAAATGGGAATTACGAGGGAGGAAAAACTAAAAAGAGCTATAGGCTTGAAAAATATAAGAGAGTATGCCCCACAGCACGTCCCTTAAATAGTTATGAATTAACATTTTTCACCCTGTCTAAATTTGAGACATTTTTTTTTTTCAATTTGCGGAATCCAAATATTTAACCTAAAATTGGGCATTTTGCGAACCCGCGAAAAAAAACGAAGCGGGTGAGATGTTGAAAAGTTAATCGATGATGCCCAAAACATATTCCTGCAAGATAAAATTACATTTTTGTCAAACGGCCCAAATTATTGAGTAAATTTTTTTTTCTAAGCAAGATGCCAATTTTATAAGCAAAAAACCGTTAGGTTTCTATGGGGGCTCGGCATTTGAGCAATACCCCAAAAGTGACATTATATTGGAAAGCAATCAAAAAATTTTTCAGTTTGACTTCAGATTTGGATTATACACAAAATTTTAGCCTAGAAACAACATGTTTGTTCATGTTATAGCATCTTAAATTTTTTTACACTTTTGGCAGTAAAAACCTAAGTCGAATCTGAAACCATGTCATATAGAGTGGTTTAATCGAAAAAAACGAAATTATTGTAAAAATAAAAATATTAAAAAAAAAAAAAAAAAAAAATGAGCTATTTAAAAACCGCGCAAGTGTTAAAACGTGTTATGCGATACCCCCGGCACGTTTGAGTCATACAGGCCATAGCAAATACACATTATGAAAGCATCATGTGTGAAGTGCTGACGTACTGATGCCATTCCGTCTATCGCATAACAGTATACATCTCCCTATACACGCAGCGCGAATATCAATAGCGGGTGGTCAGACAAAATGTTGTAATTCATTTTTATGGTAGATAATCCGTTTTTTCATGGAAACCCCACTCGAAAGTGTTCAAAATTATTTTATAGCGTCATAGTACTATAAATTATTCTAGGCAGGTTCTCCTTTTAAGTGATTTGAGAGAGATCTTTTAGCAGAGAAAGTGTTTTGAAAGAAGGAATACAATCTGCGTAAGTTGTTTGAGCTCCGAGTGTTAACTAGTGTCGCCAGAGGTTTCGCATGGCAGTTTGACTTCAAATGATGGGGAACTGAAAATATCCTCTTGATTGCATTGTAGTAGCATGAAATTCCAAATCCCTTGTTTCATGCAGTTTTCCCTCGTACTTTTTTCCATAATTGCTTCCAAAACTGGCCGAGGTTATACTAACACGATCTCAATCTGTGGGATACCAACCTTTCTGGTTTGCAGGTATCTATAACCGGAGCGGCCTACACATCTACCCAGTGAAAACAAACAGAGAACACCAGGGAATCCCCTGTAATCGCAAGTGAAACCAAGTAGCAAGAAGCGAAGGTATATCTCAACCAAAACCTTTTTGAACAGAAAAATTAAGACAAAAATTCAACTAGGCCTAAAAAGCATGTGAAGAAAGCAATAGTTAATATAGAAAATGTCTAACTTTTTGTAACATACTCTCTTCGTAATGTTGTATCAAGCAATGCAACGTCATTTTGACTCTTCGGGGGGGGGGGCCACTGTGCCCAATCGGCTCTCAATTAGATAATAAAAGTCCCGGCATCCACTACTCAAAATATTGTATTGCCCATCCAATATGACACACGATTAGATAGGGCAGAAACAAAATCCTTCTTTATTCGCATTCTTATTTAGTTTTTGGTGTTTGTAAAACACTGGAAAATATTTTCTTTTTCAATTTTGTAGTTTAAAAGGCGCATACTCCCCCCGCTGTCAAAAAATGACCAACCCCATACTAAGCGGCGTGCACTGTGTAACCTTATACCGCGTGCTTAAACACTTGCGCAACGATGCACTATCTACTATTGTCTCATATTATATATCAACCAACCAATGATATTGGCATATTTCCGTACTAAACCCTGCCTACTGAATACAAATTGCCTGTGGAATGCGGCAATTTGTGCGTCTGCATGTTTCTACCAAGTCTTTTTTGAGACGTTATCCCACCTATTTAAGTGGATCATGGTGAGGCAGAAAAGGGAAGACGCTGACAAAAATTTTGTGACCCGTCTGTGGTCCACCCGGCATTAGCGGCATTTTTGGGTCTACGAAATCGCTGTCGTTAGAAACCCCAGTATATAAATTTATCAATTTACTGGGAAGATTGATGAAGTAAGCAAATTCTATTGACCACTCTGATCAACCTTGACCCAAATCCATGACAAAACTCTTCACACAAATCCATTCCTGACGGAGTGACTTAAGAAATGGAGGATATTAAAGTAACAAATTCCAGCAAAAACATTTAGATTTAAATCAACAGAAACAACCATCTGATCTTCACATTGATGATGCCCTGTTGACCACAACGCAGACTTAAGCCATTTGCCCCTCATCACTAAGACACATTGGTGGAAAGTACAACTTTAAAAAAAGCTACATCAATTACCAGTACCAGTGTGATGCTTTAAAAGACAACTATCAGTGATTCGTCGGAAAGAGTCCAAATATTTTTAAATTTGCAGGAATCCTGACGTTAGGTCTGTAAAATTCTCATAGTTACTTTTCCAACTGAAGAATTGACAGAAAAGGAAGAAATGGTCAGTGTTCAAAGATACAACTCTCCATTCAGTTACACGTTGTATTAAGTGTTCGTATGGACAGTAATGACTAATATATCCAATTTTGTCTTATTAAGTTCTTCTGGCCTTAGCATTTTTAGGGTATGTTAGATACCTATTCGTTACAGACATCACAAATCTGATTTTTTATTTTTTTCAAATTGCATGGTTTAAGCAAATCACTGACTAGTGCTTTTAAGATAATTATATTTGCTCCGGCCACTGAATGATGTATTATCTCCACGGGCGTATGTGGATTTAATTTTTGGGGGTGGCGGGACTTCGAAAAAGTGAACTTCTTTTTTTCGAGTAAGTGGACCTAACCCCCCTTCCCTTTCAGTTTTGGAATTTTGAAATCTCATCACTAAAGTGACTTTTTTCAATGTTTTCTCTAATTTTGGGACCTTTTTATTAAAAACAAAAAGCAAAGTGGATCTTTTGCCCCCTTGTGGAATTTGAGGGGGTTGATATGCAATATGGCAAAATATCTAATATGATCTCATTTAGATAGGCAACAACCATTGATATTGCGTGTTTCGGCTTACGAACACCGCCCACTGATAAAAATTCTCAAGATTGGGTTAAAATTATTTTGAAAGGTATTATTGAATGCCACAAGACACAAAACATGTTCGTGACCACTGGGCTGGTACACTGAGAAATAGAACCCGGTCATAAGACGGCTGCCTAAGACGCAAGTAAACAATCAAGTTACATCATCAGCCACTCAGTCCATTCAGGAATCATCCATACGCTTGACCAAAGCTCATGACTAAACCACCTTCATCACCTAGACCCAGACATGATGGAATGACTAGGTTAAATGGGTGTCCTTAAATTAGCAAATTTCTAGCAAATATGATTTCCTGTGGTAAGCTATAGTACGTTAACTTTTTAGAAAGATGGGACACTGCCTGATAACATTCATCGGACACAAGGTCAAGTGAAAGTCACCGCCGATGAGGCCGCTCAAGAGTTTTCTGTCTTCACCTCTGTTATCCTTACCCTTCTCTTGACAGGGATCTACACCGTTGCCAATGATTTCCCCCAAGTCCCAGTCCGTTGTTGTTATTGACCATCCCTGCCCTTCAAATTGGCCAGTTGTTTTTGTTAGAGGGTGATTGAGTGAAGTGGCAAGGCAGACTGG
Source organism: Ophioderma brevispina (assembly GCA_023653785.1). Lineage (NCBI taxonomy): Eukaryota > Metazoa > Echinodermata > Ophiuroidea > Amphilepidida > Ophiodermatidae > Ophioderma > Ophioderma brevispina. The sequence continues at coordinate 22,423 of JAMKCH010014552.1, forward strand.
TTAAAGTGAGTTTAAGTTTCACATATGAACTTGTAGTTTTCAGATGGTAAACAGTGTTAATCCACTGAAGACTGGCTGAGGAAGATTGGGACTTTACCTTAATTTGTGGAATAGTCTAATTTTGTTTGAGAGGGATATTTTGTGTACCATTAAGGTTCAGTTTCCTATCGCTTTGGGACCCCCTGATTTCACAGGAAAAAGTATATCGATTTTGATATAGATGAAAGGGCCATATTTTTCTCATTGTCGTCCCCCTGAAATTTTAGCCCTTAAATCCATTTCAGGCCCAGATTAAACAAAAATGCCAGTTAATTGGTTAACCATCAATTTAGTCAGCAGTATCGAAGCAGGCGTTGGGGGGGGGGGGGGGCAATTCTGCAATTATTGCTTCTACCATAAAAACGTCAAGTTTGTTTTTCCGCGGTACTTGATGGGGCGATGTGCAAGTGCCAGCTCACGGGTAGGGGAAGTCATACAAGTAGACCACACATACACAAAAATGAGAACAATTTGTGGAACCCCTTAAATTTAATAATTCCAGGTATTTCTTGGAAAGTTCCCCTTAATTTGATAAATTTACCAGAAAATACTCCGTTTTATCGAAGGGAAGGGCAGTAGAGAACACAATAGACATTATCAAACAAGCACCTTTAAATAAAGTGTTTTTTTTTACTTCTGTTTCCAAAATAACTGTGGGAGACATGTGGGACAATTTAAAATCTATAAATCCATAAATGCATTGAAGCGATTAGAGTTATCGGTGTTAGGAAACGTTTTGCCTATTACACAAGCTTAAAGACCCGAAATTAAAATCAAAATCATTTGTGACTTGCTGACCCTAAGGCTTTCAGCTAGAAATTGACGAGGAAATGTATAGACTGTGGATAACATTTGAGATCCTGAATCAAATTATCAATGTTTAAAGTTTGTAAACCTTGTAATGGGTTTATGATTAACCTAGCCTTCACATGACAACCCTAAAATGTGTATTTCTACAAATCATGAGTCACAATCTGTATTTAAACAAAAGAACTGAAAAACATGAATTATATGAGTGCTGCAATTTTAGAAGGAAAAAAAAATTGTGACTTTTTCGGTCTTACCTTGGTGTAAAGCATTCATATTAGACAGAGTAAAGCCTCTTTTACGGACTTTAAAAAATTTAAAAAAATATAAAGCGATCCAATCCTTGTAATCCTTTGATCCTCCTATAGAAGCTTTCATGCTAGGCTTATTTCATGAGGTCTTACATTAAGGATGAACCCATTTTTCAGTACTCTTACAGTTTAAAAATCAAAACCCCCTTCTCCCAATCAATATTGATCCATGCCACACACTTAAAAATGATGGGCGTCAAAATATCAACCCTTTCACACGTACTTTTATTTGACACTAGTCATAGTTGAATCAACCACGTTCCGGAGTAATTTTTCTGTTTTTTAACATCATTTGAATGACCCTTAACAGGTCAATTTCAAATGCTTCCTAAATAATTTATTAATCTTTGCCAACAAGGTAGTTGACATCAACTACTTTTATAGTTATTTTCTTTATCTAGAGTTTTTTAGGGCACCCCAATTAACCACATGACTACTAAATGTAAGTCATTTTTTATCCCCCAATTTTTTTAAAAGGATATCTGAACCCCTAATATAGTCATAGTTGTTTTGAACCACATTGGGTCATATTTTGGCAAGATCACTGGGGTCAAATTCGACGCGACCCTTTTCTGGTTGGTGCATAATTAACATGGTCCTGTCAGGTCAAATGTTGATTTGGGTTATTTTGACCCCGTTTTTTAAGTGTCATGTTTTCTCCTCAATGGTTCTTAATAGTGAATGGTGGGAAGTGAAGAATGGAAAAAGGGATATACAGGATACACATGAACATGGGTAACTTGCCTTAAGATTATCAGCTACTACTGTTGGGGTCAGTAGATTTCAAATTTTACGTTTAAATTTGGCATAGACTTATCCCGTGACCACCGATTTTGGCACTGTAACAAAATTGTAACCAGGTTTATGGTCTAACCATAAGGATGCCAAAAGGTAAGCTTGTACTATTTGAACTAGAAGTTTTGGTTTATAGGCAAAAATAAAAATCAATAAAAGGTCATTTCAGTTGTACACTTTGACCCCTATACAACTAAAATGAGTCCGTTTATTGATTTTTTGCTTTTTTTAACCTTTTAACTTCCAGACTTAAGTGTAGATTGTATCACACTATACCTTTTTGGAATCCTATGTTGACAAACTTGGTACACTTATCAACCATATTATCAATTTCAGCAATTTGACTCTGTGTGTCTTGTCTAGACCCCCCTTAATACCACATTTGCATCCCTTAAGAATCATGTTTTCAGGGGTTCCGGTCAGGCCGTCTACATATTTTAATTCCTCAAACCTTTTGTACCGAGATGTGTTACGAATGTTTGCTAGCTCCCTGGCCTAATTGTGTAGTCCTATTGGTACACCAAATACAATGCACATAAACTAAATATACCAAAGCGCAGTTGGCGCAGAGGAAACTTTTATGCTCTAGAAAAGTTTGTATCCAATAAAAAATTTTCCAGATTCAAACTAATTAAAATCCATGTTTGTGGAAGTGTGAAACAAGTACCCGCAGAAACTTGGCAACATTTTGTTACGTATACTTGATCAGAAACTAGTTCTCATCACCCTGTCTAGAAGTATAAAGAATCAATATAACCTTTACTGATGGAGGGAAATAGATGTTTTCCTAAACCCTTGCA